>BQNB010153746.1:2514-12527 GCA_026074375.1 Tanacetum coccineum
AATATCAAATCAACCAAATCAGCAGGTATTAAAGATAATCAAACACACACCAAGAACACCAAGCTTTTAGCGTGGAAAACCCCAAAGTGGGTAAAAACCACGGGACACCTAGTGCCGCTTAAATCCACTATCAAGCAAGAGAGGTACACAAAGTCTTCTCTAGATAACACTAGAGGCATACAACAATCATCATAATCTTGGAATCAATATCAAGATATATGGCAACAAACAAAGAACAAGAAAGGAAGAATATCACCAAACAACTTGCAATCTGCCCGGGTAAGAAACAGAACTTCCAGGCCTCAAAATCAAGATCCCAACGGTCAAAACCTTCCTTTATATGCAAGGAAGCTTCAGTCCAAAAATCGTGACGATCCGACGGTGCAAACTCCGGGGATCGACGAAACACTGCTGCTGGGTTTTGGGTGATAAGAACTCCGAAAATCTTTTTTTTTTCTTTTCTTTTTTTTCTTCTTTTTTGTTTCACACTTTATAATGAGCATAAGGATGCCCTAAATAAGGACTAAATGGACCCAAGATGGGCCCCAATGTGTTGGGCTCTTAATCTTCATAGACTAAGAAAATACCCAACAAATACGTCCCATTTCTCTGTGATGTATATACTTCATTTTTGTCTACGTACTTGTTTATTGATGTCCTCCCACGTACTTATTGTCGTGATTCAATACCCAACTGCGCAACAAAATTTTCACCTAATAACGAACGGGACTCAAAGGTTTATATCTCATGTCTTCACTAATATTATAAAGTCCGAACTTTTGGCAGCTGATTCAAATTATAAGTTTATATTGTATGTGCCTTTAAAATCAGAATTCATAGAAACAGAAAATACAATCATTCTTGGTTAGCCATGCAGATTGAGCAAAAAGAATACTACTACTATCATTTTGTGACTTCGATCAATGAGTCTATCATAATATTGTGGCATTTACATAGGCCAACTATCCTCAGAATCCATCTCCTGTGTGTAATCATTTTAACATCATTTTAATACTAATGTGTATCTTGAAACTCTTATTTATTATTATTTTTTTAGAATGGCGGTTATTTATTAAAACTAGCAAAAGCTATAAAAGATTACATAGAAACAATAGAAACTAGAGGATGTTGAATCCAACCTACCCAACTAAATTTAAGCTTGGGATTTCTAGATGAAATCCAAAGAAAAGATTGAGACACAATATTATCCCATAAAACCGCCTTCTTAGGAGGAGGTGGATTAACCGTGAAAAGTAACGCCGTTGCGAAAGAGTTCCAAATATGGACCCACAAAAGAGTCTCACCACCAACCCCGTCCAAAAAGCTTCTTCTTAGCACGAAAGGTGCAACGATCTAATACCAAGACTCCAATCCGGAAAAATTAGAACAAATGAGGAATGTCAAGACTCCACCATTTATCCAACAACGGCCCATAAATCCTTAGTCATCTCGCAAGAGAAGACAAATTGATTTGATAGGTGTACCACATCTTCACTACAATACAGAGCATAAAAAGTCAGTCAGTCACATCGATTGCCTAAACCCTATCTAAACAATCACCGGATCACAGCGCGCCCGGGAGCTTATTCAATCTCGCAATCTCACATACACCATTTCTTTTACGACAAACATTGACCTTACTGTGGACATTAATCGACTTCCAACGAGTACAGCTATGGTATCCACGACTAACGTCACGTGCATCAACCAATAGCGAACATAGCCAACTGCTCTATTCATTCTAGAAGAACCTGACAGAACATCAACACCAACGAATCTTAATGACCCAATAGAGCATCTTCCCCCACTAAGTACATGCATGCCATTTCAACTTGACAGCACTCACCTCTCTCTAGCAGTACTCTTAAGATCACAAACAAGCACACACGTCCGCCATCCCGTTAAAACCTGGCCGATCCAGATGCCCTTCTATCAATCAGCAATCAAGCATATACACTATACCGGCTAGCCTCATTCTAAGGGGCGCAACTACTACCACACACAACACCCAACTCCTCCATAAAACGTGCAGCGGCACATTACAATCTCCATCCATCACACAAGCGTAGACTCAACCGCGAATCTGCTTCGAGCACGATTTACCGACGGATTCAAAATAACCACCTTCCAACAAGCAACCTGCGACTGCACCACGTTCTCGTCTCGCCAACTACCGCAGAACCATCTAGACTTATAAACACATTGCGCCCAAAAGATCATTAAGTGACACGAAAACCTCCATAAACCACATTGAAAAGAAGCCCTCGGGTTAAGAAAAAAAAAATAAACCAAAGATGCTCCAATTAACAATCCTAAAACCACCCAAGTCCTTACTACTACGACATTTTTTATATTTCACCCATGGTAAGCTTATTCACACCCTCAGTCACCAGCCCAATAAAGAATATTGTTCGCATCAATCTCTAACTATGTTGAACTAGAAACGGGCATCATATCAAAGACATATATGTAAGTGGGAAATTACCAAGAACAGGGAACTGATCAAAGAAAATTACCAAGAACGGACTTGATTAAAAAAAGACGTCCTCCAACGGATAAGAGACGAGCTTTCCAGTGAGCTAACTTAGAAGAAAACTTCTGAATGATAGGGTTCCAATGAACACAACATGACATATTACACCCAACGGGAATACCAAGATACTTAAGCGGGAAGTTAGCCACTCCGCATCCAATGATCTTCGCCATGCTATTAACAATCTCATTAGAAACAGAAACACCTATGATATTGCTTTTGTGAACATTAATTTTGAGCCCCGACACTAAATAAAAGCATCGAAGCATGCAAAGAAGGTTCCGCACGTTAGACTCAGACCATTCCCCCAAAAAAATTACATCATCTGCATACATCAGATGAGAGACGATCAGGTTAGCATGCCCAACAGACACACCTTTGAAGAGACCCAGGTCCATTGTTTTACGAATAGTAGCATGAAGAGCTTCCATCACAAGGATAAAAAGAAAAGGAGAGAGAGGGTCTCCTTGTCTTAAACCCTTAAATAATTCAAATTCAGAAGTGGGGGAACCATTTACAAGAACGGAAGAACGACCTTCCTTCAAGCAACCATGAATCCAAGATCGCCATTTCGAACCAAAGCCAAGCTTATCCATAACCAAATCGAGAAAATCCCATCTAACGGAATCAAAAGCTTTCTCGAAATCTACTTTGAAGATCATAAGCTCTTTTTTCCGCTTGTGATACCACGAAATGATTTCATTCAATATGAGGGGGCCATCAAGAATATTTCGACCTTTAATGAATGCAGTCTGCTCCGGACTAATGCAACTCCCAATAACCGAACTAAGCCTATTAGCAAGAATTTTCCCTATAATTTTATGTTGACACCCAATGAGGCTAATAGGCCGAAAATCAGAAACAAATTTAGCATTAGGAACCTTCGGAATCAATGAGATAAAAGACGAGTTGCAACCTTTGGGAAATTTTCCAGAATGAAAGAACTCATCAACAAATCGAACCACATCAGCCTCCAAAAGATCCCAGAAAGAAGTGATAAATTTGAAGGTGAAACCATCAGGCCCTGGGGCCCGATCTCCACCACAATCCCACACCGCCTTTTTAATTTCCTCACGAGAACAATGATGCTCCAAGAACTCTCTTTGAGCCAAAGAAATAGGGTTAGGCATGTCGACATTTAACGAAGTAGGAAACCCTTTTGGAATATTAAACCTGTTACGAAAGTGATCAAAGAATTCCTCTTTAACACTTGAAGGATCTTCCATCCACTCACCATTCTTAAAAATTCCAGAAATAGCAAGTTGGCGACGCCGCCTTTTTAACGAACCATGGAAGAAATTGGAGTTTTCATCTCCTTCTAGAGCCCATTTGATCTTTGATTTTTGAGCAAAAGTTTATGGTGAGTTTTGGGTATATCCGTCAAGATTTGCAGGTTTCCAGCAAGTTTGACCACCATTGATCGTCGTTGACCACATTTGACCGATTTGTTCGACCAATTTATACAAATCGACAAGGTTGGAGGCCTTGTAGCACCTAAGCGATGATTAATCGGCCTTATAAGTTTTTGTTGCAGCACTGATAAAAATAGTTTAATCAAATATGCACGTACGTACTATCTGTCTTAATACTCACCGATTCAGTTCTTATGAACCTAAGTCACCAAGCATATTGAGTCACAAACAAGCATCTTCGTCGGTTTTGAGGATGGTTCTTCTTTTCATCCTTCTCTCGGGACTTGTTTGGGGTTTCATCAAAATCCATCTCAGAGTGAAAACCGGTGGCTTGGCCTCCGGGATGGGGGGTTTTTCTTTTGCCGAAGTGAAAACCGATCCGTCGGCCTTCGTGTCAAAAGTTTTTTCATCTCTTTTGATTCCCTCGCAGTTAAAGTCTCGGGTTTTTACAATTTTTTAATGTTATGTAATTCTTTTTGTTGACTCTTTTGTACTTTAAGTTTCTAGCGTCTTGCTAGTGTCTTTTTTCTATATATTCAATCTTTGCCGTTAAAAAAAAAACAAATACATAATTATAGCAAAAAAAATAAAACTCTCCCTTTTGTATTCTTTTTTCAATCGGCTGGAAACAAAACCAAGACTAGAATCCCTAGTTTTTCTAAACCTCTCCTATAAATACCTAGGTTTCTAACCTAAAACCATTTACCAATCTATTATTCACACACACACTCAAACTCTAAATCTTTTTTTCTACGTGAAGCTGTTTAAATAAAAAAGAAAAAACCAGATTATTCCTAAACAAATAATACTACCGGCCAACAAACCAAGATTACCGTCGTAGCAAAGCAGACGCAAAACCAAATTATATTTACCCACACCATGACGAAGATGCCGACAAATCTACAGAACGTTTTTGTCTCCTCAAAGCTAAAAAATTAACCTATTTTTATTGCACAAAACTTGTAATCCGTCGCCTTATATTAGAATCCCCAAAAAACAAAGGACGTTAATGGAGATCTACAAATCATTGTATATTAACGTTGAAAATCTCCATTTTCCGCCATTAAGGAAGCAAGTTCTTACACCAAAAACACCTCATATTAGAAGCCTAAGAGCAAAACCTAACTATAATGAGTTTCTTCTAATCGATCAACCATTGAAACCCGAAATTGCATTTTACGAAATATCATTTTGAATGATTATGATGGTAGTCAGCAACCCCGCCTCATTCACACACATTAACCTTGAACTTTTCTGAACCCAAAACATTCTGCCAAAAGGCGGAAAGAACCATGAGTGGAAAAAGGAGTTCTTGAAGTAAGATGACTTAACATCCCTTACCAACCTAGCTTTCATGATGAAGCATTAATTTAACCCAAATGGAATCAGTTTAATAAACAAACGTGGGTGTTTGTTCGAGATCTCACAAACATAGACTCCTCACCAAAGCCTCTGGTTTTGAACAACATTCCTTAGAGGGATTTGAACTCATGAATCTGTTCAAAAACATTTTCCATATCATCGCCAACCACTGATTCAACATCATTATTATCAGGTATATCCTCCTTTTTATCATCATGCATATCCAAATAGTCCTCACCTTCACTAAGGTCTTTGTCCCCTACAAAAGTAAGAGTCCAACTACAAAGTTCACGAACCCTAGTAGCATAGGAAACACCTTCCACTGTAACAAGAATAGTAGCAAAGACTAACAGATTATGAGAGGATTTGATACAAAGGCGTTTGCTGAGTCTATTGCAGCCATCACTATCATCACCACAAAAAAAAAGCACCCTCGTCCCACTTTTGAGCCATTCGAATAAGGTGTCATTTGCCAAGCCCTAAGAGGGACAACCTTCAATCACAACAAGCCATATTAAACGTTTCCGACACCGGAACAAAATCCATCATGGCCATGGCTTCAAGGAGGTACACCACGACAAAACTACCTTCATTGCTTGAGAAAATTAAGCTCTAGCATCCAAGGACTGAAATTCAAATAAAACCCATAATCCGCCTAAGTATTTAATCCCCACATCCAAAAAGCCTTCATTGCGACACATGATTCGAGCATTAGCAATTGCTCTGAAATCTTTATAGCAACCTAATAGAGCCAAAAGGGCAGGTCATTACAATATCCTATGAGATCAAAAATAATAGAAGATGGAATTGAACACACATACCCTTCGAGACCAATCAACAACATTGGGTCAACCTATAGTTTTTTCTGATCATTTAATCCTACCCAACAAGAAAGATTTGCAGCAGTTAGCGTATGAAGTGGTTTTTGAGGGCTTCTCAACAGGCCGCAGATTAACATATGGTTTATTAACACCAACATGAGGGGTTTTTGTAGTTGCCTTCCTGTCAAATCTCGCCAAATTGGCGTGCATACGTAGTTTCCCAATCCAAATGTTAGATAGAGCATCAATGAGAGCTTCCTTGTTTGACACCTTAATGAAACGACAAAAAGCAAACATCTGCCCCCGAATGTTTTTATGCTTGGCAATGAAAACATCCACAATAGTCCCCTTCTTCCTACAAATATTCCAAAGCTCGCGAACCGTTAGGTGTGATGGGAAATTAGAAACATACACAGTTAAAGAGATCTTCGCCAAATCATCCATGTTAGACTTCGAGTTCTGAGAGAATTTTAGACGATCAAACACGGATCTCCTGGATTTGCGAGTAACCTTCTGCCACTCCGAATCCCCCATGGATACCAAAAACAGAAAATAAAGATGCAATTTAGAGGAGAATAAGGTTTAGGAAAAAAGGAAAAATTAGGGTTTAGAAAAAATTAGGGTTTTGAAAAATCCAAAGGCCTGAAACCACGTCGAATCGAATAAAGAATGATTAAAGATGTGAAACACAAATTATGTCGCACCCCCACGGGAAGTATATGATCACACCAGGAGAAGGAATCAATCAAAGATCGAAAACCTCAACCCAATCACAATATAAAAACGAACGGGAGAGAAACAACAATAAGGATCACAGCACAATAAACAAACTTTTATCAATGAATGAAGATAACACGGAGTTGCAGAGAATGAGATCGAGATTGAGTCCACGATCTAATATAGAAATCTTTGACGAACTGGTTTGTGAGTGTCTATTGTGTCTAACTTGAAACTCCATATTGAGTTAATATAAGTTTAAATAATCTCGTAAAATCGTCTTTAATTTGTGTCGTGAACATCATATCGTTATTACAACTTCTATTTATCGTTGCAAAAAACAAGCATGTTCAGTTATCTCCATCTGTACTTAATTAACCTTTTACTTTCTTCAAAGATATCAAAATGTCCCTTGGCCATATCATCAATATCTACTGCTATATGCTAACTGCCCTGATATTCTTTTAATCGGAATAAAAGAATCCACCACATGGCCATATTGTTTACACGCCTGAAAGAGATCCTTCGCATTAATCGAATCAGAGATATTAGAGATATACACGGATGTGGATATCCGAGCCACATCGTCCTCCTTGGAGCGAAAATTAACCATACCGAAATCAAACAAAACTTAAGAAATGAGGATCAAATTAAAACTAAAAAAGCTTTGGATTGAAAGGAGATCGTTATGTAATGAATGGTGATACTAGCAGATCAAACGGAAAGATGGAAGCGATTACCCATGGCGGCGGCGGCTACCCATTTGAATAAACTATTTAGAATTGCGATGTAATGGAGTGTTATGGTTAGTTTAATTCTTTTCCCTACCTCCTCGCTAGGACATTTTTAATAGATTTGCCGTTATAAAAGTTCTTCTCATTGACTTTTTCTCTTTCACGCGCAACTAGTTATAAGTCTCGTGTACGCACAGGATTTTAACATATTTTTATAGATTTGCGTTCCAAAAAAGTTCTTTTCACTGAGTTTTATAGATTTGTCGTTCCAAAAAAGTTCTTCTCACTGAGTTTTCCTCTTTCACTCGTAACTAATTTTCGTGCACGCACATGATTCAGACATAAACCAAATTTAGTTTACATATCATATCACTACAACAATCGACCTCTTCCCCGATGACATTTCAATGTTTACACCGGTGACATGTCGTCGGGGTAAAGTTTCCCCGACGACACGTCATCGGGTTAATGTCTACGAGGAAACCCTGTCAGGAAGGTCAAACTTGACAAGTTTTCGCGACGTCCGTGTAAGGCCCACCTACTTTCCAGTCAAATGATACCAAAATTTTGACCAAACATTCCCCGAGAACATGTCTTCAGGGTTTGTTTTGTCGGGTCAACGAAAGTCAAACAAGTTAACTAATTATTAATTAATTAATTAATATAATTTATTTATTGCAATAATGGTCAACAAAAGTCAAAAAATGGAAAACTTTTACCGATGACATGTCCTCGGCAAATAGTTATGCTGCTGCTACACAACAGCCTGCACATCAGCCGTTTTTCAGATTTTTTTGGGGAAAAACCTACCAAAACATGTACACAACAACATGTACACATTCAAAACCAACATGCCAATATCAGAACACAACTTATAACGGCTAAAACACAGGCACACACGCACATTTCGCGCGCACACACACATACACACACACACGTGTTAAACACCTCCAAAACCCGTCTAAAACATTTCAAAGTCTACATAACGGGTGTTCTATACAAATCTAGCTGCCAATCTGCAAAAGTTGCAATATCCGCAAGATACAAGTCGCCAAAAGAGTATATAACATGTTTAAAGTGTACAATAATCATATACGGGTAAATATGCTAATTAAACGCTAAACAAGGTTAACATTTTGGTCAAAGATTTTCCCGATGACATGTCGCCGAGAAAGAAAATGACACGCCACCCGCCCACTGTCATTACGGCTAAGCATACGAGTTAAACACTACCAAAGTTGGTCAAAGTTTATCCCGAGGACATGTCTTTGGGAAAACTTTGGCGGGGAAAACTCACCGCCAAACTTTTCGTTAACATATTTGGTCAAATTTGACCAAAAGTTTCCCAAAGACATGTCCTCGGGAAAACTTTCGGTCAAATTTTCACCAAAAATGATCGCGGTCAATGGTTATCACAAAGATTTTTTTGTCGTTTAGCGGGTTTCCCGAAGACAATGTGTCCTCGGTCAATGGTTATCACATGACTTTTTTTCCATGCGTGATAAAAGTAAAAACATATCCCCCGTAACATTTAATAGATTTGGAGTAATAATTTGAAAAGTAACTTGAAATTAATCTCACGTAAAGTTTGCATCAAGGATGCTCCAGTGAATAATCAAATACTTCGTAGTTTTTGTTAAATGAAAATGTAAGAATAGTACTGCTTTGTGTTTATATAGACAAGTTACATTAATTTTAAACCGATGTGAACTAACCCCATCTCATAATATAATTCCATCTCACCACACAAAGCCAAAAAGTCAAAGTCTCATAGTACTTCTCAAGGCCGACTTCGCCCACGAGTGTTAATTTTTTTTAAGTATACCACTTCACTTTTGCGGCTGTTTTTCTCTCTCATCCGACCTTGTTTCTATATATAACTCCCACCCTAGGCAAATTGTTTCCAAAACTCTTTCACACACACAAGCAACACAAATTTAAAACGTCAAGTTATATCTATCAAGAAAAGTGCATGGAACATAAGATGACCATTAGATGTATTGACATGAGTAGTGGTGGTGAAGAAAATGATCAAATGAATATGATGATAGATGATGATCTTCGAAGAGGTCCATGGACTGTTGAAGAAGATTTCGCTCTTATGAACTACATCGCTCATCATGGGGAAGGTCGATGGAACTCTCTTGCTCGTTGTGCCGGTATGAATTAATTGTACCTTGTGCTTGAGTCTTCCTATCCATTCTTAACTAAATCAAACTTTGGGTTCATTCTTAACTAAATCTTTCTTGAAAATGTTATTTGTGTAATAATTTAATAGCTTACAGTCACATGAAACTACTAATTTAATTATTAGTACACTAGGACTTCCAATTTCTTACTTTAAAATGGATTCCAATGTTTGGCCCGGGATAATATTAGATTTGGATAATCTGGTTTTTATATTGGCCGGAATGTTTCTTTATATAAACAATAT
>BQNB010153748.1:0-12137 GCA_026074375.1 Tanacetum coccineum
GCGACGTATAAACGGTTTTCTCCGCCTGAAAGAAGAGCTTCGTAGCCGAACCACTATAAATCTTGGTGTCTTGGTTTGATTGGTCCTTCTCTCATCTCCTTATATTGTTGTGATTGTTATTTTCCATTAGTTTAGATATTTACTTGATTGATTCATATTGTGTATTTGTATGATTCGGATATTGTGTAAATCCGATAGTGTAGATCTAGTGATTGTGTATTGATTGTGAAGTGGTAGATTGGTTCTAGCTAAGATTAGGACTTGATATTTAGCTTAGTGTCAGAAAATAACATAAGCGACGTGTAAACGGTTTTCTCCGCCTGAAGGGAGCTTGTTGACATAGTGAAATCTCGAGTAGGATACTCAGGGAGTGGAGTAGGGCGAAGAAGAGATTCGTAGCCGAACCATTATAAATCTTGGTGTCTTGGTTTGATTGTTCCTTCTCTCATCTCCTTATATTGTTGTGATTGTTATTTTCCATTAGTTTAGATATATACTTAACTGATTCATATTGTTGGTTGGTTAAACATACTACTCGAATCTAAGTATTTTGAAAGCAAAGTTTTTTAAAACGAAAACGAACCTGTAAACTATTCAACCCCCCCCCTTCTAGTTTTCATAATTGGTATCAAGAGCCAAGGTCACTCAATATTTTTAAAATATACTGTATTTTAAAGCTTGGATCGATCTATGGATTTTGACAAATATCTAGAAGGGCAATCTATGCAAAGAACACCACTCTTTGAAAGTGATAGTTTTATTTATTGGAAAAATAGATTCGAGACATATGTTAAATCAAAAGATCTAGATCCGTGACATGTCATTATGAACAGTGATTTTTAACCTATTGAACAAAATCTGGAAACCAAATTAGATAAGGTTATCCATTTTAAAAAACAAAGTGATGATCTTAAAAAGAAACTTGCGAAAAATAACAAAGCTAAAATGGTTATTTATAATGCTTTGCCTAGAAAAGAATATGAAAGAATTTTCATATGCAATACGGCAAAAGAAATTTGGAAAACGTTGTTAATCACCCACCAAGGTAATAGTCAAGTCAAAGATAATAAGATCGACCTTTTGGTTCAACAATATGAACAATTCGTCACTTTCGAAGATGAATCTATAGATAGTGTTTTTGCTAGATTTAATACTATTATTACAAGTTTAAAAGCTCTTGATGAAGGCTATTCTAGCAAGAACTATGTTAGGAAATTTTTTAGGGCTTTAAATCCTAAATGGAGAGCAAAGGTCACGACAATTAAAGAGTCAAAAGACTTAACATCACTATCTCTTGATGAACTTATCGGGAACCTCAAAGTTCATGAAATGATCATCAAAAAAGATTCTGAAATAGTCAAAGCAAAAGTTGAAAGGAAATCTCTTGCTTTAAAGGCTAAGAAAGAATCTAGTGATAAAGAGTGTTTGACTTTTGGAATTAAAGATGAAGAATACGCCATGGTGGTAAGAGACTTCAAAAAGTTCTTTAAAAGAAGATGTAGATTTGTGAGACAACCTCAGAACGACAAAAAGACATTCCAAAGAAGCCGTGATGACAAGAATGGTATAAATGATAGAAAATGCTTTAGATGCAGCGACCCGAATCATCTTATTGGAGAATGTCCAAAACCATCGAATAACAAGAACCAAAGAGCATTTGTCGGAAGTTCTTGGAGTGATAGCGGTGAAGAAGATGATAAGAAAGTCAATAACGAAACGTGTCTAGTAGCTTAAGTATAACACCCTGTGTTTTCAAGTCATTGACGCCGCCGATAAATCCACAATGTATCTTTTGTATTGTACGCGTTTGCTAATCATGCAATAGACATCCTGTAAAGTCTTTACAACAATTAGACCTGTTTCCAAAGACGATGGGATGTCATATCATAGATAATTACAAATTCATTGTTTTCTTACGATGTTCGCCCCGAGTAAACCTTTTCGTCTTCTTTATCGTATGAAGGAATGTGAAGTGTCAGACATTTTCTATGTTTATTAGATGATATTTTTTTCTTTCTCAGAGCAATACTTTCCTCCATCTTTTCGTCATATAACGTTAAATCATATGAATGATTTATATTGCACTTATAGATCAATTGGTAGTTTGCACGGATTGTGGTGTTTTATTCTTATAAGTTTGTTACTCTCTGGAACCCATCAATAAGAAAAATAGTTGGTATATTTGTCCCTTATGTGTCTAGTAAAGCATGTAGTGAAAAAATTGCTTTTGGTTTTGGTGTTCATCCCTTGACGTTAGATCCTACCATTATAAGGATATCATATCCAGAATTGAAAGAAGGACCGTGGTCTGTGTATTTATTTACATTGAAATCCGGGTGCTGGATGATTCTCCCGCCTTTACATCTGCCTCGTAAATTAATCCGACTAAGACGGTCCACCCATATTGCCATTGGTTGTTTTATTTATTGGGCTGTTGGTGAATGCATTGTTTGTGCTGATGGTGTTTCAAACAAAACTTATATGATCGTTTCATTTGATTTGAATACCCATAAATTTCAACTGATAGACATACATAGCAGCTTAAGAGTCCAGCTCCCTAAACCTTTCTGTATTTGTAAGTTGGGAGAGTCTATTGTTATTTATGGACACGAAATAGGGGGAAGATTATGAATTTTTCGTTGCAATGGTGGTAGAGGTCGAACATGTTTCATAGGCAACATCGTTCAAAATGTTATTTAGAATTGACACTCGTCGAAGTTTAAGCTTAGTTGGATTTACAAAGAACAGAGAACCTATAGTTAAAGCTAATAAGTCACCCTATGTTTTAACTCGCTCACTTGAAGTCTACCAACCATTGTCAAAATAGTTTCGTCCTCTTGGTGTTGAAGGAGACAAAAGATCCTTTTTTTCTCAGCTCCTATAAAGAATCGCTAATTCTGTCCAATCATATGGATCGTTCTATATATTTCTCATCTCCTACAATGAATCGCTAATTCTATCTTCTCATCTGGATCATTTTATGGTAAATTTAAAGTTGTACTAATCATCATGAAGTTATTAATTTATGCACTTTTGCCTTGATTATGGTAGATTAGGAGTAGTTGTGTTTAATGACATCTCTTGCACACATTGCCGGATCAACCCAAGCACGAAAGCCACAATTGGGTCAAATCTGAAATTGGAGAAAGTGTAATTTTACATAATTACACAATGTTATAAAACCCGGGTTTCTAATTGTCCCGGCCGAGTAGCCGGTTTACCGGTTTAAATCGATTTTAGCCGGTTCACAGTTTTATAATACAAACAAAGTTATAAAAATTAAAAATTAAAAATTAAAAAAATAAAACATTTTAGGGGGGTTTGGTTGATGGGTTTTTAGTGGGGTCAATGGACTCATGGTAAAAAATATATGTTTGTTTCATATCATCCTACTTTTCAAAACACACAAAGAGAGGTTTTCACAATCCTTATCAATTTGCCTTGTTTAGCACTAAAGTGTGGGACCATATGTTCCCCCTCTCACATTCTTTTTATAAATTAATTAAATCAAATTAATATTAAAAAAAACTAACAAAATTATATATAACTTAATAAAATAATGCTTTATCTACTATTTAATATATTTTCTCTCACATCAAATCTAAACCTAAATCCTAATCTTAATCCTAATCCAAATTCAAATCCTAAACCCACCTACTAAATAAATGACTAAATAAACAAAATTTTAAACAACGTATCGGTATACTAAAATGTTCGCAAAGATTGCCGATATCATGATTTTGCCAAAACTCAAACCTTAAAACTACACTAAACCCTAAATCCTTAATAATAGTGCACACTTTCCGATGCTAAAAAAAGTTGATCACTCTCCCATTTGCGCGATCAATGATGTGGAATTTTTTTTTCTCGTAAATTGCAACTTTGAACAACAAGTCGACACGCTTTCATCACTATGATCACCACAAATGGTGCACGATCAAACTAGCCCAATTTCGTAATGTAAGAAAGTCAGGGTTTACTGCCATGCAAAACCAAAACATAAATGGATTTATATAGTAAAAAACGCTTTAATTTTCTACCATTTCACATTTTCACTTTCACTCATAAGTCATAACAAAACAAAAGGGTGATTCTATAATCTATATACACAACCCATATATCCTACTCGTATTAAGCTAACTTAGAAGAAATTGAAACTACCACCAGCCCATCTATAACAAGGATGAGAGAGCAAAAATACCGGTTGATCTATAACAAGACGAGAAACCACCACCACATCCTATCCTGATTACATCAGGATCTTTCTTTTCCTTTCATGAGGTTGAATCGGTTGGTTCCCGATTCGATGGTTCACCCGGGTCGACCAAACCCGGCAGTTCGATGCGGTCTGGATTTCAACAAAGACTCGACATACAATTGTTCAACCTAATGTCTTTGATTCGCTTATTCAAATCTTCGATTTCTTTTTTAAATTGTTCAACAGTTTCCTTACGTTCCCTAATTTTCTCCTTTAACACAAACATAGAGTGTTTATCTTTTTCATTTTTTTATTCAATTCTCTTGATGTAATTTGTGTAACTTTCAAGCATAGTGAATTGAAATCGGTGACATTTTAATGTCCGTACTAAGCCTCTCCCATTGCTTTGGTCTGATATCTTATAATTCGATACGGTTTTTGTTTTTGGAAGATGCTAACTATTTCTTTGGGGAAGAAGACTTCTTAATCGTTTGATATTGTTGTGGATTTTTGAAGAAAATGAATGCATTAAAAGTTTGTAATGATGATGTGGGGGGGTATTCAAAAGTGAGAAGTTGTGATCAGTTTTTCATTGTGTTATGTATTTATAACCTAAAAAGGTCGTAATGTTCATAGAATGGTGTAAAAAACGGCTGATAATGAATCAGTTTCCAAAGTTATCCTTTCAAGTTCCCACCGGAGGCAATGTTCTCCTGCCATTTATGCGTTAATCAAAAATTGATAAAACAATTTATAATTCCCATAAAACATTTAAGTAATAAGTTTCATATTAACATGATGAGTATAAACAAGTCTAATAATATGCCTAACCACATAATTATGACACTTGTCCTAATTTTATTAGTGGAATAAATTTTTGATTATTTTCCTGATTTACCCCTAGCAAATAACTGCTTCTTTCCTATCTAACTTATTTTTGCGTGCCATTATCTGCTACCCTTCTTTCCGCTGATTCACTATCCTATGGGCATGTTTGGCGTGACAGATTATGAGAGATTATAAGAGCTTAAAATTATTTTGCTAAAAAAGAAACCACGTTAGAAAAATAATCTCTGTTTGGGTAACAAAGATTATGGATTATTTTGGAAAAATGAGCTTCAAAAAAAGAAGTTGCATGATCCAGCGTTTAAAAACAAGATGGAGATTATAATTCATAAAATTACCAGTTTGCCCTATAGAGATTACCACACGTTTCCTACATTGATTGATTTTTTTTGGATAACTCAGAAATACCCCGTAGCCAATATGTTTAACAACTGCAATTACTTGCACCACTCTGACAACTTTGAGAAACATTTTAACAATTTATATGATGCTATATATTTTTGATTTATATCAATAATTTTACATATTTATATTGGTTTTGTTATTTGTATGTCTAATTATGTCATTTTACATTTTTAATTTCTAACTACAGCTAGTTTGTCAAACATCATACAAAAAAAAGTTATGCTTTTAATCTTTTTCAGGACCAGCACCACCAGCACTAGCAACATTACCAGCACTAGCAACAGCACCGGCAACAACACCGGCACCAGCACCAGCAACATCTATTCTTACCAAACATACCCATAATTAAAAATCTTTATTAATTCACCAAAATTCTAATTTACTCATTATTAATTCGTTAAATTATAGGATAAACATTCAAGAGCACTTCTTTCGTAAACAAACAGGTATATGCATAATTAAACTTTTAAGACTTTTTACACTTGCCACAACCAAGACCAATAGAATTGATACATCAATATGTGCAATTTGTCTCAAGTGATTTAGATAAAGTTTTTTGCGACGTTGGAACTTAAATCGAAAATGGATGTCAATGACAGATTGAGACGAAATTCATGGAGGTGGAGAAAAATATAAAAATAAAATTGATTAGATTATTTTTGAAGGTGGTGGGTCGTCGGAAAATCAAATCGTCAAAAAATAGTGTTGGAGAATAAGATGACCTGCTGGTGACCTGGTAACTTGTTAATTGTCTTCAATTGTAACAAAGAAAAGGTTAGGTATACTAAATTGAAAAAAAAAGTGGAATACCATATATTAAATTGGGTATAAGTTGAGTACATTTTTATGTGATTTGCCCTTAAGAATAATATAAAAAATTGAATTAGATTTTAATTTCATATACAAGTGGACCAATCAGATTCTTAGGTCTAACTTTAGGCATGAGAAGTAGGCTTAAGTATCATTTTTCTAACATGATAATTAAATCCGTATTATTTTATATTAAAACAGTTTCTAATTAATTTAAACAATTGTTTTTTTATAAAACAGTTTATAATTACTTAAAAGCATTCATGTAAGTTTCATATTAACACCATAATAATCACCCTAATTAACCTACGACTTTTAAGTTGTATTAGTGTGTGTGTGGTTTTTTTTGTGAGTGTGTGGGTATTTAGTAAACCCTAAACCTTAAACCTCGAGCTGTATAATGGTTTGGCCGAGCCATTTAATGTGTAACAACTGACAATATTTAAAATTGGGGAAATAATCCCTGCTGTAGGCAGCGTATACTTTATCTGCATCATGGATTATTTTTGCCAATTTTTACTCAATGGCCCATTTGATAATCTTAGCACCATTGTCCATTTGACAAATAACAGACTTTATAACAAACAAGCAAGATGTAAAACCTAAAAATCTCAATAAGAGTAAAATGACCAAAATGCCCCTAATGAAAGAAAAATGCATAAAAGCTTAAATAAATTCATTTTAATGCTATAAATTATGATAATGCAACAAGTAACAATTATGAAATTTATGTAAAATAAAAATACAATTATGTTATACAAGAAAAATAAATACTGTATGTATATGATATATGTATGCAAATATAATACATTAAGTTCAAAATGTATTAAAATTAATAATTAAAGTAAATTAAGTAAAGATAAATGCAAAATAAAACAGATAACTATAAAAACTGTAATATACATTTTTAAAACCTAAAATCTTCGGCCATAATAATAGACAATGGGTCCTTATAATTTATCTTATCATTTTATTTTGCAAAACCCTTAAAAAAACCCCATAGTCGCACAAAGAAAATCAGAGAGGAGGCATCCAAAATTTTTCTCAAGGCTTTGAAACGATTTTCTAAGGTGTAATGAAGTATTAAGGATTTGGGAAAAATAGTGAGAAAGAATTTTGGAGGCTTGGTTCGAGTTTAGGTTATATGGTTTTGTTTGATTTAGTTTCAACGAATATCACAATCCATAGACATCAATAATTATCAAAGTAATTTTATACTGTTTTTATCATCATTATAATTCATTTAAACACAAGAAAATAGCCTGCATGTTATTTGATCATATGAATAAATATATGTTCGAAACCCTAATTTTAGATTAATTGTGTAATCGGCAATAAAACAATTTGTAAAATTGATTTTATAATTTTATAAGGTGGAATATATCATGTATATCTCAGATCAATTGTTGGTTAAATTTTTAGAGGACTCGAAATAATTATTTGGGATTTAAGGGTTTTGCCGATTTGCGAAATAAAGAGAAAAGGAAGAAATATGAAAACGAATTAGGTTTATCGGGTTACTATATTTTTCCAAGTCCATATACAGGCTAATGAATGTATAAAAATTGTGTAATTGAATGGGGAAAAATGTTAATTAGGGGTTTTGTGCACTTATTTGTTACCGGATTTTTGAGATTTGTCAAAGTATAAGAGGGGTGTTTTGTAATTTCTGAAACTTTGGTCTGATTTAAAGCATTTTAATTATATTTGTTATGAACTTGAGAAAATTAAGTTTGGGGGTAGAAAAATGTTTATTTTGATATTAATAATGTTAAACCTTGTATTATTATAGAAAACCTGCTATTTATAGAAACATGCTATTTATGGAAACTTACTATATATAGAAACCTGCTATTTTTGGAAAGTCTATTTTTGGAAAGTTTAATTATGGAAACTTATTAAATCAGGAAAGTTATCATTTATGGAAAGTTTATTTAAGGAAGTCAATTTTGGAAATTACTATAATTGAAAGCTGCTATTTTTAGAAAGGTAACCCAAAATAACAAGAATACAATCATGGAATATGTATTAATCATGGAATTACTAATCAGAAATCATAGCTAATTAAAGAAAGTTACATAAAAATGAAAGTTACTAAAAATATGAAATTATTAAAAATATAGAAAAGTTACTAAAAAAGAAATTACAGAAAAAAAATGGAAAGTAACCTTGAAACATGAACAATTAACTTATATATGTCATTATCATGTAGATCGCATTAAGCAGAGAGTAGCTTCCATCAGTCTTATCCATCTCTTTCCATTACTGCTGGGAACATAAGGTACTGGATATGCCGTCCTTTCAAGTAAGGTCAATTCCTTCGTTTCATGAATTCAACCCCAGAAACTGCTATGCTTCCCCTTATTTATGTCCTTTTGCCATAACCTTTACGTGTTCGATTTCAAGACTTATTCTATTGCCCGAGTATATATACGCATGACCAGATTTAGCATGACTTACCACCTAGTCATGGAGTACCATGACCGTGACACCTGAGGCACCTGTGTCACACTCTCTTCGCCGTTAGAGTGGTTCACGCGTCGTCCTTTTCAGTTACCAGATTATATTCATGTTTGGCAATTAATTATTCTTGGCGTATGGGTGCATCCTAGTTTACAGGTTTACACGTTCATCGGTGATTGGTTTGGTGTGTGCTCTACATCCATCCACATTGGATGCTTGACCCTCCACCCCTATTATTTATAAGAGTAACACCCCTCATAACATGTTGAGGCAGCCCCTCTGTACTATATGGCAATTATTCACGACATTATTAATGACATGTGTGAATATATGAGCTCGTGGGCATTCCTTATTATTATATATTTATACTATCCATAATGGTCCATGACCCATCTTAACTTCGTATTTACCATGCTTTACATGTTTATTATCTCTTCTTCATGACGCATTCCTCCAGGTTTCCTCATTGACACTTTTGATCTTTCCCTACCGTTGTATTTACTATCCAGGATTCATACATATTAATTACATTGTTATTATATCCGTTGCACTTGAGCGTTATATGCTCAGCCGTATTTTCTTTCTCTTCTTATACGGCAGGTATCAAGAGGGTGAATTGGGCATGAGAGAGGTGTGTGGCTTAGGAAGTGACCTATTTAGCTCCTTTCTTTATAACGCAGACGTTTTGAATGTGCTATACTATCTTGACACATGTTTCGTCCTTTCGACTTCTTTTACTTATTCATGTTTGAACTCATAATTGTAGCCGATGTTTTAATTCCGGCTTTTCCACCTTGACCACTGTTTATCATATAGACTTTATGCCTTTATTATGCTTTGATATGACACCATGATTATGACGTTTCGGCCTCCTTTCCGGAGTGGGTCGTTACAATTATGGTATCATGAGCTAAAGGTTTCGACCTTAGCACTAAAACTTGTACCTGGTGAGGAATGGTGTAGAAATTAGGTTCCTTCAGAAATGACGTTTATCTTCTGACGCTTTTTGACTTTTAACCGTTTAATCATTAAACCCTTTTTGCAAATGTCAGATGGTAACACCGTACCGATGCTGAACTCGCTGCGGCCGTTCAGGCAGCCGTGGATGCCATGCTCCCACAGATTCGCGATCAGGTTCGCGAAGAGTACCGCACTGGTGTTGTAGCTTCAGGTAGTAATCCTCCACCAATCACTATTCATACTTGGCTTGAGCGCTTACAAATAAGGAAACCCTGTTCGTTCAAGAAGGCAGTAGCCCCTGTTGATGCCTGAGATAGGATCTCCTATGGGAAATCTTCGATGTGAAGATGTAATGGATGCCTTTTAAGACCAATTGGCTGTGTATAAGTCGAGGGTGACGCGTTGGCTTGTGTGGAAGGCCTATAAGCAGGCCTAAGTGAGGAGATGCAGGGTCCTTACTTTGGACTTGGGCAGCTTTCAAAGAGCTGTTCTTTCTCAGTATTTCCCTCGATCCGAGCACAGGAGCGCTTGAAGAGGGAGTACAATTCCATCCCGCCAAAAGGGAGTGAAAAAGTAACTGAGTACAAGCAGCGTTTTCCTCCGCCTAGCTGGTTTTCTTGGACAGGCAGCTAGCACTGCGAAGAACAGGCCGAAGAAATTTCGTTAGGGGTCCCTTCATAAGTCATCCTTGACCATGTCATGTGTATACAGTTTACGGAAGTTTGCCTCAGGTTTGGCGGGAGCTACAGCGCAACATAAGAACTCCTTCAAGACAGGATGACTAGTGAAGGTCTCCGAACGTTCAGACAAGAGGCATAAGAGTGGAGACCAGTATCAGCCGGCCACTCAGCAGAATAGTTATCGGAGTCATGATCAGAAAAATGACCGTCAGGGATCTGACAGGCAGGGCGGTGGTGGTAACTACTGTAACAACAATAACAACAACTACTCTCGTGACAACAACAGGTCAAATCTAAATCGTTATCGTCTTTATCTGCTATATGATATGAACTGGTATGTCTAGAGAGGCTTGGGGACGAGCGATTGATGCTAGCGATCTTGCTCATGGAGAGGTTATTTCCCTACGCACCACAGTTCATGCACAGATGTCATAGATCACAGAGCTACAGTCAGCGGACCTTAGGAGACAGAGAGCAATTTCTAATTTGCTAGAGACAGACCGCAGGAGGCGTGAGGAGATGAGAGAGTTGAGAGCTGTTGATCGCACTCGACAGCAGCAGCTTATTCAGACCTTGACTGCTATGCAGACACTACAAAGAGAGACGATTCCACTTCAGGGATTGGTCACCACACTGAAGGGGCTGGTGGCAGCCTTACAGGGGCAGGTTACTGCATTACAGGGATAGCAGGGACCCGCTGAGGGTCCTGCACAGATGGAGCTGCCAGAGGAGGCTGGTAGCAGTTCTTAGATTAGACTTCGATATGGCTAGTTGTTTTATATATAGCCTACTAAGTATTACGGGTTTAATCCCGGCTAGTAAGGCTTTAGGTTATTATGCTTACTTTGTAACCTAAACATTATGATCATTTTGTATCGAAACCAAATCATGTATGTTTTCCAGTTATATATGGAATGGTGGTATTATGTCATGTCTATAATCGAATTTGTGGTAAATGAATGTCGATTTGGTTATATCATTGTTGATTATAATTCAGTTATACATTTCACTGTGTGATGTGATCTCACTTTATTTATCATAGATATGTCATGTCATGGTTATGATTTTATTAAATCTAACGGGTATTGTATTTTCTTGTGATTGAAGAAAATGGCACCAAAACGAGCCACATGGACTTGATGAACCGAGTTTTTCATGAATTCTTGGACAAGTTCGCCATCGTGTTCATTGATGATATTCTGGTCTTCTCTAAGTCTAAAGAAGAACACGAGGAGCATCTCCGCACTGTTCTACAGATTTTACGATAGGAGAAATTATATGCCAAGGAATCACTATGGATCTGGGTCACATTTCTGGGTCACATTATTCCCGAAGCTGAGCCTATCTCCAAAGCTCCTTATCGCATGGCACCGATTGAGTTAAAAGAGTTGAAGGATCAGTTACAGGAGTTGTTGGAGCGAGGTTTTATTCGCCTGAGTGTATCGCCATGGGGTGCACCGGTTCTGTTTGTCAAGAAGAAGGACGGTAGCATGAGATTATGTATCGACTATCGTGAATTGAACAAGATCACCATTCGTAATCGTTATCCCCTTCTACGTATCGATGATTTATTTGATCAGCTTCAGGGCGCTAAACATTTTTCCAAGATTGATTTACCATCTGGTTACCATCAGTTGCGAGTGAAAGAGCAGGACATTTCCAAGACTGCTTTTCGCACACGTTATGGTCATTATGTGTAAAACCCTAAAATCAGAACAAGTGCAAAATTACCAAAATGCCCTTAATGTCAGAAAATTTAATAAAAGCATGAATAA
>BQNB010153749.1:0-15606 GCA_026074375.1 Tanacetum coccineum
ATAGGCTTAGTAGCTAGAGGTATAGCATCAATTTTGTTACCTCATCATCTTTAACTATTTCAATATGCCTTTTCATCTCTCCCCTCCTCTTGATCATCTTTTTAGCTTCTACATGCTCATCTATCTTCTGCTTCTTTGATTTATCAGATTCAAGCTCATCTCCTGCTCTTTTAGAACTGACTTTTGCTTTTGTCTTACTGTCTTTCACCAACTCTGCATTTATGTCTACAAAAGTGTTTACCCTTTTCATCTCTTTATCAAACATCTCCTGGATCTCATCATAGCTTTTGCTCTTCAGTTGATTGTGTTTGTATCCAGCCATGTTTTTTAAATAGGTAGACATTGTATTTCTCTTTTGTACCTTAGTTGGTGACTTGATCCTTTTCTCTTATTTCTCTTCTCTAAGAGTTCAACAAACAATCTTGCCTTCTCTTCATCTGTTAATTCCTCCTGCTCTCTTGTTTGCAGTCTTTCTGTCAGCAACCTATCAGCCTCTATCATTGCTTGTATGTTATCCTATGATTCAATTAAGGCTATGGAGGCTTCTTCTTCCTTTTGTCTTGCAAGCCTCTTTTCTTCTTCTAATTCAGCTTGTAGTTGGGCTTCAAGGTTTCTAGCAACTTCTTCATCAAGTGCAATTTGATCTTTCTTCTTTGATGGCTTTTCAGGCTCAACCATTTTTGCCTTGCCTTTGTCTTTTGCTTGTGGAAGTTGTGATGCTTGTGAAGGTGATGATGTTGTTTTGAATTCACTTGGCTCTTGAACTACAACCCCTCTAGCCTTGGGTCTTATAGTTGTAGTTGTTATAGCAGCAGTTGTAATAGCTTTGGGTTTAGCTACTCTGATCTCTATTAGAGTTTGAGCCAGAGTCAACTCATCAATAGTTGTTGGAGAACTAGTAGTAGTAACTTCAACATTACCAGTAGTAACTACTTCACCAGCAGTAGTAACTAGATCAGCAGCACTAACTTGCTTTTCAGCAACTTCTTTTTCAGCAACAACTTCTTCACCTTGTAAATCACCTTGTACATCAAACAACATCTCTTCATTATTTCTTTCTTAAGTCTCATGAATCAAGGTCACCTCATCATCATCATCAAGATCAGCTATTTTCCTCCCCTATTTGGATGCATCCTCCTAAGCACCCAAACTGACATCATTAGAGGATTATACCCTGCTAGCTGAACCAACCTTCCTTAACCTCTTGAGCCCTGAAGTTCTTAACTTCTTTCTCTTTTCCAACTACTTGACTCTCTTCTTTAAACTAGCAATCTCCTTTGCTTGAGGAGTCTTTGCTTTCTCCAAATCAAGAACCTTCTCTTGTAGACTAGTACATAAACTCATCAATTCAGTCAGTTGCAGTCTATCCTCACCACTTTGAGATGGATCATAGGAAGGGGTAGATACATGTTCCTCATTAGTAGCCTCATCAGGGATAGGCTCTGTAGGACCACTGTCCTTCCTCTGTTTTCTTCTGGACTGTTTCTTTTGAGGCTTAGATGATGATGGTTGAGTAATAATGGGTGTGGAATGAGAATCAGTAGGAGCAGCTGAATCTTCACCCATATCTTTTGGAGCTTGAACCATCATTGTTTGGAAAAGAGGTGTGACCTTACCAGAAAATCCCTTTCCTTCCCTCTTCATGTTAGCAAACACCTTCTTGGTGTGGGAAGGGGTAACATAAATCCCTTTATGTTTGGTCATTCCTTCAACTTGATTGTCTAGGAAGACTTGCACAAACCTTGGATACATAAGAAACTTAACCCCACCCTCCAAGTTTTTCACCATATTGTCAAAAATGTACTTGGAAAAGTTAAATTTTTGGTTTTTGGCAAGACAGATGATAGCAGATGCCATAGTGCTACTAAATTCATTCCAGGCTGTAGTCTTAGCACTAAGGCATTACAGTATGGTATGGATAAGAAATTTCCATTGGAATGAAAAATAAGCTTTATAGAATGTAAGCTTTTGAGTAAGATTTTCATTCTAGTTTTGCAAAAATGGTAGCAGTAGGTAGACAATCTATTCCTTCAGCATCTTCTAACTTAAGATCACTTCTTATACTCGTCTCAGTGATGATCACCCTCTTCTTATCAACTAGGGCTTGTATCTGACGTTCCCCATTAACTGTCTTAACCTTGGCAGTTGCCAAGAACTGTTCAATACATGTAGTATAGATGGTTGGATTCGCCGTTAGTGCATATCTGATAGAACTTGCATTTATAAAATCAATGATTTGTTCAAATCCCTCACTTTCTTTAGATTTATCTAAGAATGCGACTAGATTATGTGTTTCAGCGAATTTTGGGGTCGACATTGTGATGGGTTTTGAGGATTAAAGATGAAATTGAGTTAGGGTTTATGATTAGAGAGTATATCAAAGTGTAAAATTGATCGAATGAGTTATTGAAACCTTTAATCGAAGTATTTATGAAATCACCCTCAACAGCATTAACTTGAACTGACAACATTAAGTTAAGCCTAACAGTATTAACTAAACCAACAGTAGTAAGTTTATGCCTAGCAGCATTAACTAATACTGGCAGCAGTAAGTTTAAGCTTAGCAGCATTAACTAATACTGGCAGCAGTTAGTTTAAGCTTAGTAGCATTAACTTTGATATACCATCATTAACTCCAATTTCATTCCAAAAAGCATTTCCATCATGAATTTTGACTCTCACAAGCTCTCTTTCAGTTTTTAATCTCACAATATCTCTCATTTCTTTTTCTCACCAATTCACTCTATCTGTTTTTATATCACACATCTCTCTTTCTGTTTTTCAGCTCACTATATCTCTCATTTCTTTTTCTCACCAGTTCACTCTTTCTGTTTGGATATCACAAATCAAGAGACACTTACAGATAGTTTGGTACAAAATTCCATCAATTCCTTTAGTTTCATGCTGTCCTCCCCACTTCCAAGTGTGTTAACTCTTGAGAGAGGTGGATCATTGGACGTTTAGATGCAGCCTCAAACCTAATTTGAGCTTTTACACCCCCAAATTTAATTTTTATACGTATTTGCACCTAGGACCACTACCTGAATTAATTCCCTAAGGAAAAGACTCATTAAGTGTTGCCATGGATTGGGTCCTATTTATGTTACCACTATCCTGCTCTGCTTCTAAGCTAGAAGCAGTAGTGGAAGCCCTTTCCATTTTGTCTTCCCACTCTTTAATGGCAGTCTCATTTGATACAAAGGGAATAGGTCCACTAGACTGAGATATCTTAGTGGGCCTTTTGGCTTTCCTAGATTTTTGAGTCTTTTTGAGTTAAGGTAATGATGGAACAGTGATTGGTTGTGTTGGGGTTCAATGGGATTTCCTGACTCACTTCTGCTAAATTTGTTCAACATTTTTAATTTTGACAACAATATTAAATGCCACAAGTAGCATTAAGTATACTTACCAGTAGTAAGTTACTTTAACAGCACTAACTTGAATTTCATCCTTAGTTGATGTTCCATTCCATTCCAAACATTCTTTCATTAATCAAGACTTCATAATTCACCTCCCCTCAATCAATACTTCAAATGTTAAGCATTCCAATACTTGCAATCAGATATTGAAATCTGCTAACATCAAATGTCTTTGTGAGTAAATCAACAACATTGTGATCAGTGTGAATCTTGATCACTTGAATTAATCTCTTCTCATATGAATCCTTGATGAAGTGATGTCTAATTTTAATGTGCTTAGTCTTTGAATGAAACACTGAATTCTTAACAATGCAAATAGTGCTTTCATTGTCAATGAAAATTTTGGTATTCATGAAATTGTATCCATAATCCAGCATTTGATTTTGAATCCATAACACTTGTCCACAACAACTAGATGCAGCTACATATTCTGCTTCAGTAGTAGAGTTGGCAACTATAGTTTGCTTCTTAGATCGCCATGAGATTAATCTCCTCCCAATAAATTGACAACCTCTTGTTGTGGATTTCCTGTCTAAACTTGCACCTGCATAGTCACTGTCAGTATGTGACATCCGTCAATTTTTGAGGTCAGTAACCAAAAGAAAACATATGATAATTGACTCTTCTAATTATTTATGGAGTCACTTTTATGTGGTCATACTATTTTTAGCATTTAACGCTTACTTTCTTAGGAGCCCTAGTTATACGAACGCACCTTTGACCTAACGATCCTAGTTAACGGTACTAACGACCAACGATATGCTCAAATAATATTATAACAATGTCAAAACATATAGGAAATAATAATTTAACAAAATCACAATCTATCTCAAAAGATTTGTTTTTACGGCATTTTACGTATTTACCGAATGTACACAATTTATGCGAATTAACTTATACCATTTAAATGGTACATACACTATCAAATTAATATAAAAAATACATAAAATCCCTCCCCCTATCTCCCTAAAACCGTTCATGGCTACCCCATAAAACCAATCATAATATTTGCTTCCTACTTTGTTCTTACAACATGTCACTTTTCACATTTTCTTACAAACCACTAACTAAAACCACAATACCACCTCTACCTTCATGCAAAACCACTTACACATATTGTTTATCTCACTAAAACTCAGATCCTCTCCCTTATCTCTCTCTAAAAACATTACACACAAGAACAAGAAGCAACCAAATATTCAAGATTTTTCAAGACTAGATCAAGAAACAATGTTCAAGGGTTAATAAGCTAGATTGGGTTAAGAAATTAAATCAAGAAAGAAACATAAGGGTTCCATCAAGAACATCAAGAACCTCAGCCCCTAACATTATATCATCTTCCCATATAAGTTTTAAAGGTAATCATCTAGGTGCAAGACGACTTGTGTCTATCTTGCACCAAAAGACCCTTAAAAATCAAGTTTTGTTGCACTTTCTTTATCAACTATTTTATGGACCTTTTTGGTAAATAACCTACTGAGATTTTTGGATTAAAATGATGTTAAGACTTGTATAATATGATTGTGGGAGTTGATTGGGTCGTTTTTGCATGTTGGGTTATTGGTTTGACTTGATTAAGTCAAAGCTATTTTTCAAACAGCCCTCATTTTATTTTTGGGTCATATTGATTTGAGCATAAGTTGATGATAAATAAACATTTTGACATTATTCAAAAGCCTAGAATCAAGTTCTTTGAGTCTAGTTTCCAGAAATATAATCCTTTTAAAAATATGAGGTCGTTTGGTTAGTCAAAGATGCAAAATAGTGAAAGGTGTCAAAACTGCCCAAAAATCTATTTTCAACCCTTGTACTAAAATGACCATAAATCATAAACCACGATGAATCTATCATTGAAACTGATACGGGAGACACTTGTATGAGTTATGTAGAATCTCCCATTGGCCTAACTCATATAACCTTGATTTACACCCTCTGATCACTAAAACACTTTGGTATGTCCAGATTTGGCCGTTTTTGGAGTCAGGTATAAATGGTAGAGTATAAATCCTTAATAAATCTTGGGAAAATTCATGGACACACCTAAAACATGGAATTTTTACTTGGAGAAGTAGCTTAACCAGAAGTTTTGGTTAACTTGGCCAAATAAATACTTAAAGTGCCGGGAAATTTGGGCCAAATTGTTGTAATTGCATTTTGTGGTAAAAGTAACTTTGGAAACAATGTGAACACAAGGCATAACAAATAAACCTTAATATTGTCAGAGCATATCGTATAGGATCTAATTAGGTATATTTACTTGCCTTAGGTTGCAAGTAAAAGGTTGCGTATTCGTTTGGGTTGTCTACTTAGTGTGGTTTGCGGAGAAGTCCTATTATCGTTCTAACTTTTAAGGTGAGTTTCTCACATCCCCTTTTTTTCATTGTTTTAAATGTTTTGGGGTGGAAAGCATGATGTGTCAAGCGTTGCTCGTATTCCGTTTGGGTTGCCACCCCTACTTAGTGTGGTTTTCGCCGAAGTAGGAGTAGTTCTATTGTCGTTCTAATCTTTTAAGGTGATGTTTCTAACCATCCTCCTCTTTTTGCATATTTTTAACTGTTTTGGGGGTGAAAAAGCATGATGTGTTTTTCTATTAAATATTCTCATGCTCGTACTTTTTTGTTTTTTTAAACCATTAGAGCTTACTTGATCACTTATTGAAAAGTGGTTTTGAACTTTGCAAAACTTGTGGAAACGTATTTGAACTTGTTTTGAATTGTGTTTGATTTGATCTTGAACTTATTATGTAATGTTGTTGTATGCTTGGAACCACACATACTTTTAATCTCACTTTCCCCCTCAATCGGATTGAGAAGTGAGTACTTATGGTAGACTACTTAGGAGGATTAGCCCTCTCATACCCCGATCCATGGGTGCAATAGTACAAAGTGTTTGTGCCACAACTATACAACTTGACTTGATTGGATGTTTGGAAAACGTTTAGGCTGGAATTGAATACGTTTAAGTTTAGTGCCTCGATATGAACACTATTAGCATTCATACATGTTGAATTGATTTTGTATAACTATGTTACTTAAACGGTAAACGGAGAACTGTTTTGAAAACTTGATTTGTTTGGACTTCAACTTCTCATGTTTGGAATATGATTTTGATGTGGACAACTGTTTTTTGATAATTTTCCATTATTGAGTTGGCAAATTATTATCGGACATCTACTCTTTTCTAAAACTATATTTTGTCTACATAATCTTGTGAGCTCACCAACTATTTCGATAGTTGACCGTTTTTATCATGCTTTTCAGGTGACATTCCTAAGGTGGAAATTTAGTATACTTGCTCTTGGACATGATCAAGATGTCTACTTTCTTCCAAGTTATTTTCTTTTGGGTGATCCATGTTCGGAAGAAAAACAACTTTTGTTGACTTTTATACTCTTTAAACTCGTATTTGGTATTGTTGTAATTCGGATAATTTTCTTTTATATAAATCATGTATGGTGTTTTATCTATCATATTGTGTGGTGTTTATTAATATGTTACACCTCGCGTTTCCGCCTTGGTGGGGTGTGACACAGTATAAGCTTCCAATTCAAATGGTGAGTCCTTAGGATACCAAAGGCCCAATTTAGGTTGACCTTTAAAGTATCTAAAGATTCTTTTCACATCATGAAGATGTGAAACTTTAGGTGTGACTTGAAATCTTGCACAAGCACATACAGAAAACATTATATCAGGCCTAGAAGCTGTTAGATACATCAATGATCCAATCATTGATCTATATAAGTGAACATCATCTTCAGCTTCTGCATCTTTGAGTAATGGCTTTGAAGTCTCCATAGGAGTACTTGCTGTCTTCACAGTTGAAAAAACAAACTTTTTCAAAATTTCATCCACATACTTGTCTTGACTAATGAAAATCCCATCATCTTTCTGAGTCACTTGTAGTCCTAAGAAGAAAGTAAGCTTACCCATAGAACTCATCTGGAACTTCTTGTGCATCAATTTCTCAAACTCAGTGCATAAACTCTTCTTAGTAGATCCACAAATGATATCATCTACATATACTTGAACTAGTAAAATATCACCTTTGACTCTTTTAATGAACAAAGTCTTATCTATCTGGCCTCTCTGAAATCCATTGTCTAATAAATAAGTAGATAGAGTCTAATACCAAGCTCTAGGCGCTTGATGTAGACCATATAATGCCTTTTCTACCTTGTAAACTTTGTAAGGAAACTTTGGACCTTCAAACCCTAGAGGTTGGCATACATAGACTTCCTTTTTAATATTGCCATACAGAAATACACTCTTTATATCCATCTGATACACAACAAAGTCTTTGAATGAGGCATAGGCTAAGAATAGCCTAATTGCTTCAATCCTAGCAACTAGAGCAAAAACCTCATCATAATCAATTCCTTCTTCTTGAGTGTATCCTTGAACAACCAACCTAGCCTTGTTCCTAACCACAATACCTCTTTTATCTTTCTTGTTTCTGTAGATCCATTTAGTACCAATAGCTCTTTTGCCGTGTGGTAAATCCATCAAAGTCCAAACCTATTGTAATTTGAACTGTAGAAGCTCTTCTTGCATAGCTTCTATCCGGCTTGGATCTTGTAATGCTTGGAATACCTTTTTGGGCTCTATTTGTAATAAGAAACATGCAAACAGACAATTCTGAAAGTCTTTATGGTTGATTCTTTGTTGCACTTAACTAAACATACCATGTTCAGTCACATTCTTTGTCATTCTTCTGGTTTGAGGTGCTGAATATATGTCTCCAATGATTTGTTCAAGTTGATGATCCTTGTGAACTCTTGTAGTTGGAGTAGGACTGATAGGCACAGTTATAGCCAAATTGTTCATGTTAGCCTCTGCGCCAACTTCTTCATCATCATCTGAAGAGGCAATCTCTTCCAAATTAGGCATATTTGGATCATCATCACATCCATAGACTATATTCTCATGAGCAGCATTATCCTCTAAGCTAGCAGTATTAACAGTTGAACTAACAGTATTAATATTGTTAGTTCCGGTAAATACTTTCATCCTGCTCTTGATTAACTCTTGGCTCCTCTGTATTTGGCACCTCACTATTTTCATTCTCTGGATGTTCAGCATCCATCTTTTCCTCCTCCCCTAATGGTTTGAATCCAGCATCAGGAGAATCCTTTGAACCTTTAGAGAGTGATAGATCCGATGTCAATAATGGTAGCAGTATATACTCTTGACTAGATACTGTCTTTTTCCCAGCTTGACCTGCATCAATGTTTTCTTTTTTTTTGTAAAAGGGATCACACCCTGGTTTACCATTAGTTTGATTCCCTGCAACAACTGGCTTATAATTCATAGATTTTGTTAGAGCATCTATATCAAAACGCAAATTAGGTCCATTTCCTGCAATATTAGGTGTTTCTTCATAATCTGAGAGGTATGACTTGTTTCCAGTCATGTGCCTAGAGCATCCACTGTCAATTACTCTTTTTCCTGTAATTCTAGTTGTGGATTGCCCTGCACAAAAAGTAAGAGAATCAGGCTCTCTTGGGGACCCAAGTCATTACAGACTTGGATCTGCCTTGTGCATCAACATAGTCAAATCTTTTAAAGTTTATTGATGCACCATTGTGTCTGGAGACATGGTCTAAAACTTTTTGCTTTGGTCTCCAAACCCAACATGCTGAGGCCTTAACAACATTAGCCTCATTACTTACTACTGCTTTTGGCCCAACAGTAGTAACATTTCCCTTAACAGTTTTAACTTTTTCATTGAAATTACTGTTCTTATTTGATGTAAACATGTTAAAGGGCCTTCTAACATGTGAATGTGCTCTATTAAAAACATTTGATGTTGGCCTTGCACAGTTCACTGTTGGTTTTGGGTAAGCAGTATTAATTGGTCTGGCATTATTAACTGATACTGCTGCTCTTGAAGAGTTTTGCCTAGCAGTATTAAGTGTTTTAAGACCAGATTTCATTAAGACTGCTCTTGGAACAAAATTTCTTTTTGGATGAGGGCGAGTCATTCTTTGAGAATTTTGATGATTCACCATACTAGCATTGTTCCATACAGGTTTTTCCACCATTTTCTTTTCATAGAAATCACAATCTTTGATCAAATGGTTGAAACTGCCACATACATAGTAAGCCTTATTTTTAAACTCAAAATTACTTTCTAATTTCTGAGTCATCAAATTATTCCAGTTTCTCTGGTTATCTCTAGGACTTTGACTGTTTTTCCTAGGGTATTTAGCTTGCTTAACATTCTCTACCTTCTTAACAGACTCCTTAGGTGTTTTTACATGCTCATTAGATTTAACAAATTTTACTTTAACAAAACTAGATTTTCTCTGTTTAGATTTAGACTCAGTCTCATTCTCATCCTCACTGTCAAATATCCAGTCTTCAATAAGTGGTTCACCAACAGACTTAGGTTTTGACTCATTAGTCTTTACTTCACTTGTTGCAACATCAGGTATACTAGTTACTAACTCACTAAAAACATATTCATCCTCATCAGCAAGTACTAAATTAGATTTATAGGGCATGAAGTTCCCAGTATAGGGAGGGGGAACAACATAATACCCTTCACTTATTTTGTACCTATCATTCTCCTGACTATCAAACACTTGACTGTTAACCACTTGACTATCAAACCCCACACCAGTCTTGAACTTATCACATACTTGACTATCTAACAGTTTGCTTAGATTCTTAGATGAATTTTCAAACTTTTCTAAGGTAAGTTTTAAATCATCTCTTTCCTTTTCAGCTTTTTCAAATTTCTTTCTAAGCTATGTTAGTGCATTATCTCTCAATTTAATATCAAGTTTTAAAATCTTTATGTCCTCTTCAAAAACAACCTCATTCTTTTTATACACATCTAGTCTAGCCTCTACAGATTCTAGACCTGCTATATAAGATCCTACATGAATTGAGACTTATTAAAATCTAGACTAGAATTGTCATAATGTTCTTTGAGAGTTTCATAAGATTTTAACCATGCTTAGAACAAGTAATACCTCAGAACTGAGCTTGAGAACTTGTAAACCTGAAGATGTATATGCCATAAGTGCAAAGTTTGTAGGTCCTTCTTCAACCTGATCACTCCAGTCATACCCAAGTCCATCTTGAGCCACCAAAGCTTTTGTCTCTATTGTTTCCACTGTCACATTCCTCCTTACAGGTTCTCTGATCATGTTCTCCCTTGGAGCCCTACACTCCCTTGCAAAGTGGCCCCTTTTTATTGACATTTAATAAAGCGTTCACCTTTAATTTGTTAAAACCCAATGTCCTCAGAACCATGGCACTAATCTTCCCTTAATCTTCTGGCTCTCATACATCAGTATAAGCCCATCTGCCACATTTAGATCCACTCTTCTAAGTCCATCACATCAATCTGTTGTAAGTCTCATCATTTAATTGTGGACTGTTGGAATTGGATTTGCAAAGAAAGATAGCTCCACAACAAACACTTATACAATCATTATAGGCAGAGTTAAAACATAGCTGATTGAACAAGCCCAAAGTTATTGGAAGACACAAGAAGCCACGCATTTATTGTAAATTTTGGTTGAAGCCTGATGACCCTTTAACTTCCAGTTTCAAAATCTTCAAATTGGTTGTATAGGTCACCATGCTCAGGTGTCTAAATCAGGTTTGTTCGCTCCAGAACAAGGTATGTAGTCTTCCAATTCTGATGTGAGACTTCTTTAAAAACTTCAGATTCATATCTTCTTGAGAAATAGTTTCACCCAGAATCTCTAGCTGACTGATAAGCTTTTGAAGCCTATCATAGGTTTGATCAAGTCCTTCTAAGCTTGATCCATTGAAATTCGCATACTGTTGCTTTAGAAGTGTCTTTTGAGTTTTCTTTGACTCCTTATTACCTCCAAACCTTTTCTCTATGGCTTTCCTTCAAGTCTTGGCACTGTTTTAGGTACTAAAAACTTTAGTTGATGTTCATTTGGAAGAGCCATCAATAATGTACCCCTTGCCTTTAACTCATTCTTTCTGGCTAACTTCTCCTTTACAGTTGTAGGAGGATATGTTTGCTCAACACCATCAACAGTTCTCTTTGGTAGAGGTGAGTCTCCATTTACTATTACTTCCCAAAGAGCATAATCTGTCATTAGGAAGTACTGTTCTATCCTCATTTTCCAAAGCTCAAATTCACCTGGATTGAGCACTGAAAGTTTTACAGCAGCAACCATTGGTGAAGATACTGCCTCTATGTTTTCACAAACAAATAAATCTAGTATGTGTAGATTGTTTCTTCTTATTCAAAGTTTCTCAACAAGCTCTGATACCAATTGTGGAGTTTGATATAACTCCTTAGATCGTTTAAGACTCGAGAATGATTAGTTCTCATCTAGGATAATGATAACACAATTGAATATTTGCAACAGCGAAATTATAAGGAACGGATCAATGTTATCACAAGGTTTTCTTTTATTAATCACAGCCCCAATTCTATGTGATCAATCATAGAACGATTACTCTTAACTAGTAACAGGGATTTACAATCCTTGAGGCTAAACACTGTAGACTAACTATCTAGCTAACTTCTAACTAACTAACACACGCGTTTTTCTGTGTTAGACTCTCATAGAAAGCACACGTTTCTTGATACTAAAACTATGTGTCTAAGATCTCTTTATATAAAGAGATCATGACTTACAAAGAAAGTTAACATAAAGATATAAACAAGTAAATATTTTAAACATTAAGAAATATCTTCTGTTATCTTTATCTTCTTAAGGAGATCTTCCAGAATCTTCATCTTTTGATATCTTTCACCAAATTTTCCATAATTTCCTACATCTTGTAGAATTCTTTAATGACGATTTTGATCCTTTTGTTTCATTCTTTGTTCTTTTTGTCTCATCAAATCTATAATTCCCAACAATCTTCCCCTATTTGATGATGACAAAACAAATAATGTTCTTGCACGAACTTCATCATAAAGTCTTTAATCAAAGCTTCCCCTGAAGTTGAGATCATGAATCTCCCTGAATGAAACAAAACTTCCCCTTAATCAGATTTTCTTTGTAACCTGCTCATATCACCACACATAATAAGCTGCAAATCTCTGTAATCTTTTTCCCCTTTTTGTCATAATCCAATAGGGTTCTTGTAAAGATAAGCAACTTGAATATTTACAACTACAAATCATATACTACACTACTAATCCAACCTTCTAATGCCTCAAATTACTCTCCATGACGCATAATAAGAATAATGAATTCAAGCAGTAAAAACTTAAACTAGCAGTAGTAATAAACAACTAGCAGTAGTAATGAAACCTTTCACCTCAAGTAATGCATGTAACATATCCAAATGGTTAAACACTTTATTATATGCTTCCCCTGAAACCAATATGTTAACCATCTCTTGACCAAAAGTATTATAATCAACCATAAGAACTGTATGAAGAACTAACCAACAATAGTAACGAATACCATGTAGTACCATTCATGACGAGCAGCACTAAAAATGACTAACAGTAGTAATCGATACCAAGCAGTAGTAACAATGAAGAGCAGCACTAATGGTTCAACAGTAGTAAAAATACCTTAGCGGTATTAACTACTAACTAGCAGCATTAACTTTTGTCGAGCAGTACTAACTTCTATGAAGCAGCATTAACTTTGTTCGAGCAGTATTAATTGTTGTAGAGCAGTATATGAAGCATTAGTAACTTCCAATCAGTATTAACATGATAACCACTTCAATAAACTTTCCACAAGAACCTGAACTCGAACTCTTAGCTTCCACTTTCATATCACCTTTACAACTTCAACTTAACTTTTCTGCAGCAGATTTCAAAAATTTATATCTTTCAATTAAAAGCTCAGATTGAAGATCCCTCCGGTGAGAATATCCCTTTATTAGTAAAGAACCTTCAATAAAAATTTCGTTAAGATCCAACGATTAACGAATGAGATATCCCTTTTTTACCACAGCTGTGCAGAAAGTGACGAAAATAGAAACCAAAATCGAAATTTTTAGGTTTCTTTGAATACAAAATCTTCTTTATTCGATTGTAAAACCTTGTAGATCCTAGATCATGAGCCCCGTGGCTCTGATACCACTTGTTGATACCACTTGTTGATCCTACTTGAATAGATCTTGCTTAGCTTGTAAAAGGATTAGTTGTATTGAATAAATCCAAGACAACTATGGTAGAAACTTTGATTGAATATATCAAAGACTATACGGAATCTAGTCTATAATACTAAGAAGAATAAGTAATAAAACAGTAACAAACATGTTTAATAACAATAGTTTATCAAACTTTCAGCCTTAATATAAAACGAACACTCTTAATAGTGTTAGGGTTTACAAAACCTTAAAGCTACGAATATCAAAGATGTGTATCTAACATTATGCCCTAGGATCTCCTTTTATACACCAAGGAGTCCTACAAGGCTTACAATATTTTCCTAGGTTATCATCATCTTTTCTATAAACAAATGTAATCTCTTAAACAAATAAGTTATACATTTCTTCTTTACAAATAACTAATACTTATCTTCGTAAGTATTCTTGTTCTTTAATCAATTTTTATCTCTTCTCTGATAAGTCTTTGATCTCATCGTTGTCAGCATAATTCTTCCAGCAGTAGTAATCACTCAGCAGTTGTAACTGAGCACAAGCAGTATTAACTACTTAGAAGTTTACTCTAGCAGTACTAACATACACTAGCAGTACTAACTTTTGTACTAGCAGTACTAATATATACTAACAGTAGTAACTAGAAAAAGTAACTTTTATACTACCAGTACTAACTACTTAGTATAATTTTCATTAGTATTACCAGCAGCACTAAGTTATGCTTGACAACACTAATATATACCTGAGCAGCAGTAACTCTAAGAATATCTTGAAGTCTTTTAAACCCAACAAATGAATTGAACCCTCTCTCTTGGGTCCTTGTGGTGCGTCGGTTATGGGCAAGCAACAAGAAACATGAGTCAATTTTTATAACAAATGTTCAAGTCCTACATGTTGTAGTCCAAGCTCAATGTCATGGTGTAAGAAGGTGTAAGAGTGTCACATGCTTGTGTTGCATGGTAACCTTGTGCATGAAAGGGACATGATCATAAGTCACCATCTTTACTTACATGTGCACATGTATTTGTTTTGTATTTTGAAAGTCAAAATATGCTCTTGGATTTAATTTGAGCTTGTAAACCAAAAATGATGAAGATGAGGGATATGAATTTCGAAATTTTTGAGCTAAGTAATAATAATAGTTGATAACTTGAGTTTACATGCAAAGGTGGTATGTTTCCGGGGTTTCGTTGGGCATAAAATGATAAAAACGTAAAACGCACGCGAAAAATGCAAAAGTCTTAAACTAAAGTGTACATAACCTATATAACACTTATAATTATTATAACAAGTTTAATATGAGTAGATTAAACTTAGTCCGAAGTCAAAAAGCATCCGATAATGTTTTTTAGTTTTACGAGGGACAACTTCCCGGTTTTTCATTAGAGGCATGTCTCTTTTGATTCCTTAGAAGTTCAAGCTATTGCTTGAGGTTAATATAGCATTTCAGCTACATTTCATTGTACTTAACTTTTCTGTGATTAATACAATTTTCTGAGGTAACCCTTTACCGAAAAAAAAACTTCCCGGTTTTAGGTCAAATTGACACGTGACTTATAAAGGTTAAATTATTGCATGAAAAAGTTTTAATAATGACCTAGAAATTTACGGAGTGTCACAGTCTTTCCCTGTTAAAATAGCTTTTTCCTGAAAGCTCACGTTGTGGTATTTGATGAAGGTACATGATGTCACACCCCCAAAATCGGACTGCAGCGAAACGGTAATACTGGGGTGCGACGTCATGGAACAAGAAGTACAAGTCACATAAAACGACCTCAAAAAGAGACGTTTTTGAAATAAGTTTTAATAAATGATTCACATTCGATGCCTTATAACATCAGCAAACATGTCCCAACAGTTTCAAAATGACACAAGTGTTTAGACATGACAAAATGTTTAGATAAAATTTTCATCGAATGTAATAATAGAAATTCTTTACAACACAGTGTTTTCAAAAGAAATTTTATCAAATGTATAAAATGAGGAGTCTCTGAAATACATATCCGTGCGGCTTTTCTCCGAGCAATATACTTGAGGTAAAACATGCTAAAGAGTCAACAAAAATTATTGAGTGAATTCATATGTTTATCAGTAAAAGTATGGACCACAAGATTTAA
>BQNB010153750.1:0-15606 GCA_026074375.1 Tanacetum coccineum
AAACCCTTCGGTTGCACTCGTTATTAGTGTAAGATACCCTTAGATCACCCATGTTGAGCCAATCTATGTTTTCAACATAATCTATATGTTTCGTTACATCATTTCACCTTAGCCTACCCTATAGTCTTTTTTTCTTTGTATTGAAATCTCTGGCTACTTAAGTCCATGGTTCGAGGGAATGGGAATGAGAATTATATGCTTTCGTGGAAGACCAATCAGTTATGATCTATAAATACCCCCTGTATCACCACTTTTGAAATTGTTTATCTCAAGTGGGGGGATGTACGTGTAATATCGAATATTACAGGGGCAATAATTAAACATATAAACCCCTGTAGCATTTGCATATTTACCATGAAGAAAAGAGGGTGCAACAAAAAGGCCACCCATGTGCTAAAAATGTAAAGATGGTGCAAAATAAAAAATAAAAAAATGGAGCTAGTAGCCATAATTGCACCAAAACATCTCTGTAAAATGGAGCTAGTAGCCCATTATTACACCAAATGATACCAATACTTATGAAGAATGGAGCTAGTAGCCCATTATTGAAGATCAGATTTTTAGACTTTGACTCTTGGACCCATGGATGGACAGTAGCTAGTTATGACAACCTTAGATTACTTTAGACTATTTATTTTGTGTTTTTACATTATCGACCATTAAATGTGTATCTGTTAACACGATTCACCCTTATGAACACAAGATCCGGAGGCTTGGTAAAATGGAAAAGAAAAGTATCCATATTATTAGAGAGAAAAAGAGAGAAAAGAGAAGAGATAGAAAAAAGAAGAAGAAGGAGTGTTTTTGTATGTGTGTGGTTTAATAGAGAAAAAGGAACCACACACACACACTCACACTTTACAATGTGAACTCCTACCCCTCCATGGAAGTATGGAGGGAGTATTTATAGTCCCGATATCGACTAGCTAAACTAACCCGACCCGACTATAAATGATAAATGTAATTCCGGATTAGTCACCATATTTTAGGGCTAACAGCTGTATAAATTCAAAGAAGGAGATTTCAACAGGCTTCGCATTCAAGATATCAAAGACATGCTGCTTCTTCTTGTTCAAGGCAAGTTGACTAATCTCACTGTTGAAGAACCACTAGCTTTTAATGTCTCCTTGCGAATGTTTACAAGAAGCGTTGTCATCCAAAGGCGTATGGAAAATCTTCAATTAGGTGTCGAGAGTTATCAAAAGAAGCTCAACCTCACAAAGCCGGATACGTATAGATCAGATCTTAAATGAAAGGAAGCTTATTCAGCATACTCCAATCCCAGAGGTTTCATTTACCAGAACAAAGATAAGAAGAACAAATTGATGCATATTGATGAACTACATAAGTTTAGTGATAGTACACTCAATGATGCTCGGACTGTTCTTAATGATCGTCTAAAGGAAATTCAGATGAAGTATCTGCCTCAAACTATCTGGAGACAAAGTGATAGAGATAAAGCAGGAGCTATGATCTAGGAAATTGATAAAAAGCTAAAGACCAGGAGGATTATGCGGAGCTTAGAGAATTTTTTTGGTGGGATACTGTATGAGGGTGACTTTCGGCTGCTGCAAAGGTCCATATGATTTATCATATGATGTCCTCATCATACCAGGTCATTCCTCGTGAATAATCAATAACTTGTGAAATTTGTATGTATGTAGTGTAGACATTATGGTGAAATTAAGAAGTGCTCGAGTATAAAATTTTCAAGAATTTCTTAGTACATTCAAAAATTTTCAAATTATTATACTCAGCATTGTTTTATATACCCTCAAATATTGAGGGGGAGCATTAAAATGTTCCTGTTAGAGATTGTGTAACATTTTGTCCCCTAATGGTTAATCAAACTGATATCCAAAATATCAAGGGATTAACATTTTGGATAAGGGGAGAAAATGTGATTAAACTGAATCTAATTTGTATTGAAATGTGATTAGATAAAATGGACTCAATGCACTCCACACTTAGCATGTACTACGATTACGATGCACATGTTAAGGGGGAGCTTTTAGTGATGATGAAAAACTCTCAAAGTGTAAATCTTTTGATATTTATATCAAACACTTTGATTGAACTTTTCAATGATTTTGGCTTCGATTGTGATGGAATACCCAAAAGAATGACCATGTACTTAAATTTATAGAGTTATAAGGTGGTTAGGTATAGGTATTCAAATCCCATGATCCAGCCAGAACCGGAGGGATCTACCTAGGGATATCCACTAGATAGTGTAGAAGTCCTTAGGTATGATACAAAAGGAGAAAAAGTGAGAATCGGGAAAAGTGCCGACTGAGATGGAGCTAGTACTGGAACAAACCCAACAAGGTACTAGTTATGAAGTCTCGGTAAGCGCTGAAGGAGTTGAAGAATTAAAAAGAAAAGTTAAGATAAAGGGTGAAAAGAAAGAAGCCCTTCATACACTTAGGCAGAAACCGTGTCAATACATAAACTGTCAGAAACACTAAGCTGTTGTCTAACATTGAAGACAGTCATAGACCCAGTGACGCTATGCACAACCCTCCCTAGCCACTCAAGGTCTCTCAAAAGACTCTTGTTTCATTTCTCACGGAGATTACACGTATTTCTATCAACTTTCTCACTCCGTGTTATTTGATATTGAAAATGTGGCAGTCTGCTCCAGCCTTCGATCACTAAAACAAAAGTGCACTATTAAGTCTAGAGCCAAAAGAGATCATCCATAAATCTCATTAGGACACTTGTCAAAATGAAGCTTGCTAAGTCACACAATGTAAATAACAAGATATATATTAAGAGCCCTACGCATTATCCTTGTGATTTTGCTAGAACATCCGAGTGATATTACTTACAGTGAAGATGGAAATCCTGCATGAGCCAACATTAAACAAGCTCATGGTAGGTAACTTGTGTGATTCTATATGAATCAAACTTGTGACAACTAGAAAGAAACGATTCTATAAGAATCAAACTTGTTCCAGGAAATAGATCAACGGTTGCTAATGAATTTTTGAAATGATTAACACTCTCGATGTGTCACAAAAACACTTTAGGATGTGATACATCGATTGATTTTCAAATTGATTTTTATATTCAATCGGTGAGACTTTGTCTTGCTGGTTCACTCATACCGTGTTGTCTGCTTTGAGATGCTCTGGTAATGAGAATGGCTAGTGCAGCTGCGAAACCCTGTCAAGGAGATTCTTCGAAATTCTACCTGATCACAGGCAGTATTTATACTGATCAACGGGGAACCATGGTTATTACAACCGTATTCGACGAGGTGACAAGACACTCTCGTCCATATCTGTTGATTATCACTAACCTAAACTTGCAGGTACTCCTGATGATTGGCGTAGCTGATTCCCGACGAGTCATGATTCATAACCACATGCTCATACCCGATTGAAAAATATAAAGACATCATGAAAGCTCAAGTACATGTTTCAAGACTTCTGCTACTCTGATACCGTACGTCTTTCTTGAAGTGACGAAGTATTAAAGTTAAGGAATTTCAAAGAAGTTTCTGTCACTCTGATACCAAACATCTATCTCGAAGTAACAAAGTGTTAAAGTTAAAGAATTTCAAGAAAGATGCAACATTAAAGCTTTTCAAGTCAACAAATCAAGAAAGGTATGAGCATGTCGGTCCAGAAGTCACAAGATCACATGGTGGCAAAATTTACAAGATGGCGAAACAAGATTATGCTTGGTTGATGATTTCAAGGTGTTCAAGATCACATTCAAGACAAGCTAAGGAACAAGCTCAAGACCTAAAGTCTATGATCACTACATCAAACCACAAGATTAATGATTGAAGTTAAAAGAGCTCAAGACTAAAGTTAAAGCATAGTATGCTAAGTTTAAGTTTTTGTAAAATGGAGTGACCTCCCTTAGGGGGAGATTGTTAGGAATACAAAATTCCTAGGAAAGTGTCGGTCGCTTCCATAGATAACTGTCGTTAGCTCATTAAGTAATTTTTAAAAACTTACATAGTTAGTTAGTTAAAGGCCCATGGATAAACCCATGCCCACCATCTATTATAAGTATATAAACACCTCTCTATGCCTTAGAGAGGTGGTTGGTTGCTCATTTTTACATACATTAATATATGTTTACTTTCTCTCTAAGTGTTCATCCAACCCTCTCTCTCACTAAAACAATCTCTTTCCCTCTCATCTAGTATGTTATAAGATTAGTCTTCAATTATTCTTGCCAATTTACTTCTTTTGCTAATCCTTGAGAAGATCGTACGACATCTCCTTTATTAACTTTGTTTTCGAGTCTTCAACTTCAAAGTAGAAATCGTCGTTTTGAATGACTTACCATAAGTCAATATCTTTGGACTTAACGTAAGTCTCAAAGAGAGCTTTCCAAAAGCAAAACCCATTTGGTTTTAGCAAAGGTGGTCTTTACATAGAACACCCCTCGATATAGTTCTTTTGACCAATGGATCTTTACTCAACTTCTTCAAAAATCAGAGTTAGGATTTCAAATTTTTTGAAAAAGAAGTTTTTAACTTAAAACGACTTCTCAAGAAGGTTTTAATGCTTGAAAACTTAAGTAAGTTGCTCTGATACCAATTGTAGAACCATAAAGGGTGGGTGAATATAGTTTTCTTGACTTCTTTGAAGTTTATAGAACTTCAAGTCTTGAAAGAGCCGAGTGGTGTACTAATCTACTTTGCAATGAGAACAATAAGTAGATAGAAAGAAGAGGAGAGAAGAAGAGACACCACGATATATACCGGTTTGAGAAGGGGGTTTAGTCCTTCCGTACGTCCAGTTGCAAATCCACGACACTGATACTATTCCTAGTTTAATCCCTTTGGTGGACTACAAACCATATTACAATTTAACTCCATTGGCTTTCAAAAAAGACCGGTGCTCACACAGAAGAGTTACTACCTTATGGTATTCCGCCCTCAGAATCCACCCTAAGAACCGTGATTCAACTTAACCTATCAACTCTAAAAGCCTTCCCCTTGGAAGCTTTTCAAAACCCCAACTAGATCCCTAATGATCTAGGCTTGATCTCACGGATATAAGACTTTCCTTACAACTTGATAGATTAAAATAAATAGATAAATCAAGTCTTAACCTAACCTAGAGACTCGATTTTAATAGAAAGGGTATGAGAAAGAAGACCCTTGACAAAACACACAAGTATGGATTAGGTACTTATGTAGCTCTCTTGTGGAGATGTGTGTTCTTCAATAGATGATAGAAGAGAAGATTAAGAACACAAGGTGTTAGACTTAGAGGATTAGAGGAGAGAAAAGATAAGAAAGAGTTTTTGCAAGAGGTGAGGAATACAAAGGCCAAGTGGGGGTATTTATAGGCCAAGAACTCAAATTAATAAAATGCATTTCGCAAGTGGCGCGCTGGCCATATGTTAGTGCATGGCCAGCACGCCAGATGCCCAAAACCATTTTTCGGGTTCTTGGCTTTTTAATTACCCGCTCTTGTTAAACCCCTAATTGTACTTCACGCTATGACCTTTTAATCATTCTTACACTCAAGGTCAACCAACTCAAATAGTCATTTGATAAAAGCATTTGTAAAGTATTTAAAAGTCTTTTGTTTGTCCAATGTTAAAAGAAAGAAAAGAGATATTATACAAGGGTGGTTTAGGTATTCCTCAAAGTGTAACTAGCCTAGTTGGGATCCAACTAATTATTTGAAATGGCTAGTTGGGGTACAAGAGAATATTCTTGAAATATTTTTTGCTTGGTGAGGAAGGGTGAGAATTTGAAATTTGAATTTTAAATCTTTAAAGCACATGTTAGATAAGAAAGGATGGGTTGTCAATGAGTTGTCATGATGTGATATAAAGGAGCCTCTTGATCTTAGTTTGAAATAGAGGGTGAAGATGAAAAGTAGAGAGATAAGTAGGATAGGTGATATGGTAAGATCAAGGGTGAGAAAAGAGGTGTGCTTATTATGTGAGTGAGAAATGTATGTTTATGAGAGAGATTGTGTTTGTTTAAGATAAGAGATCAATCTGATGGTTGAGAAGAGAATGAGGTATACTGGATTGATGAGGTGGATTGATCAAAGGTAGAAGAGAAAGTTTGTTTGTTGTGTTTGTTTGAAATCAATCCAAGGGTGGAGAAAAGAGTGTGAGAACTTAGATTGATGAAATGGCTTGATTAATGGTGAGGATGAAGAAGTGTGTGTATGAAATTTGAATGTTGTGAAGAAGAGGGTAAATAGTGAATGAGTGGTGGAGAATGTTTTGATAAGATGTGGAATATCCTTGGTTTGGAATGTAGGGGACATAGAAGTACAACAAGTACAAGGATAGTACATTGTGTAATAGAATATAAGTTGGCATTTTGAGGATAAGGTTTGGGGTTTATTTGGTTAAGGTTTATGTGTATTAAGGTTTGAAGATGAATATAAGGATGAAACCAAAGGATTGATTTGGGTTAATAATCATATTGCCAATAAGAAAGAAAAAAGTGGGCGAATGTGATTATGGGAAGATTAAGGAGGAAGATGTTTGGAGTGTGTGTGAAAGAGATGAAATCACTTGTTTGGTAAGAAAGGTAAACAATTAATTAGTTAGAGTGGGGTTTAGGATTGTGTAGAAGAAGTGTGGACTTGTACATGTGAGGAATACATGTGAGTTTGTAAAAACATTCATGGGTAAAGAGGTGAGAAAAGTTAAAGTATGATTAACTTCCAAATACCACAAACCCAATTAGTCATTTAGACTTTAATCCATGATAATCAATAATGGATTTGTTCACTAATCATCTTGATGCAAACAAGCTAAGTGTTTTGCATCTTAAGTAAAGCATATCCCATAATAGGAAAGGATGCGTTTACACAAAGTGACCTTTGACTTAGTTTAACCAATAAGGGAGTAAAACCCGTTACGTGATTAGGAACAACATAAATATGAATTAAGGTCAAATGAATACTTTTGCTTGTTGGTATGTTGAAAACATGATGTCCTTAGGTTTAGAAAGAAGTTTTGGCCTTGGCTAGAGGCGTTTGATATAAAATTTAAGTTGGCATTTTGTAGAAAAATGGAAGGATTCGTTTTTGCTCCTCTTTAAGTCTAAACCTTATTTGGAGTGTTCCCAAATGCTCAAATATCATGTACATACCTTTATTGAAGTTTCCACATGTGTCAGGTAAGAGGAAAGTCGACAAAAGCAAATTCGTAAAAACGGAATTCGCAAGTGGCGTACTGGTCACGTGGTGACATGTGACCAGCGCTCCAGAAGTGAAAATCCGGTTTTACTGATTTGGGCTATCATTTGTTATTTTACATTTTGCGAACGTTTATTTGTCATCATTAAAACATAAAGGATATCCTAGTCAATGTTGCACCAACATGCATTTCTTAAACATCACCTAATATAACATGCAAACAATTACAAAAGCAGCCTTTCAAGGAATATATACATTACCAAAATAAAGTTTAGTGCATACAATCCTACCATCAATATCTAAAAATACAACTAACTAGTTAAAGAGTTATTACACACCAATAAAAGACTTATCTTGAGCAAGAAACTTAAGAGTTTCTCTTTCTACTAGAACCAGTCAAGCCAACTTTTGCTTTTGGAGCTCTTAATCCAAGAATGGAATCGGTCAGATTGACCAAACTGTATGGTTTCTTGACCACAAGTACCTCTTCCGTATGAGTCCTAATGATCTAAGACCATAATGTGTTTGACCTCTTGTGTTGGTACCCCTAAAACATAAAGCAATTTCTAGATGTGGGTAGACGATATCAAGTGGTATGGGGTCTTCTTCCTCAGTCTGCATAGGGACATCAAGTGGTTTTAGCTTCTTTTTTCCTTAGTCTGCATAGGGACATCAAATGGTTTTGGCTCTTCTTCCTCAGTCTTCATAGGGACATCCAATGGTTTTGGCTCTTCTTCATTAGTCTACTTAGGGACATCAAGTGGTTTTGGCTCTTCCTCAGACATATAATCATATAAATCATTAGATGAATCACTAAATGAATCACCGTCTGCGATAACAGGGGCATCAAGGGATGTGTCATCATCTGATATAATTATCACTTCTATAAAGATGTATAAGGATAGTGAGGGCATAAGAATGATAGGATTAAAGAATCAAAAAGTATACTCAAACACTTAATCATCTAGTGCTAGGATTAAAAGCATTGTTGATCCCAACTTAAGATCTTGCTTACCTTGTAAAAGGGTTAGTTCTATTGAATAGATTCAAGACAACTATGGTAGAAACTTTGTTAATACTAAAGGGTATGCGGAATCTACTCTTTAATACTTAGAAGAATATGCATGTAACAGTGAACTGAATGAACAATGTATGAATAATGTATAACTGAAAAGCTCCAATATTATTATGAATAATACGAGTACTCTGTGTAGTACTAGGATTTACAACATTGAAGCTATATATGAAAAACGTATGAATCTGTATCTCTAAGCATAACCTAGGATCTCCTTTTATACACCAAGGAGTCCTTTATAAGATAACTATAAATCTTCTATAATGTTAAACTTACACGTATCTTTCTAACTATATAGAATATACTCTTAATAAGTCAATACAAATCTCTTGACACGTCTTTATCTCTTTAGCAGTCTTTAATCTTCATGCAACAGTCTTAAATCCTTCAGCAGTCTTAAGTTTAGTACTGGCAGTACTAACTTACTCTAGCAGTACTAACTGGTTAGTACTGGCAGTTGTAACTTGAGCAGTACAAAATTTTGGCTTGGCAGTACTAAGTATGAAGACCTTTAATTCCCAACAAGCATGATCAAATACTTAATATAGTAAGGGCACACTATATTGTACCTGTCATGTCAAATTTACCCATTTTAAACCCCATTTTCCAACACAAACTCATTGCTTATTTTTCAGATCAACCATCATTTTTTCCAATTCCAAACACACTATATTGAACCATTTATGGCAAAGCTACCCATTTTAGTCCTCATTTCCAAACACATCATACTAAAATGACTAGCAAACCTCAACTGAGGTAAAGTTGCCCATTTTAGTCCCATTTCCAACCACGTCATGCTAAAATAACTAGCAAACCTTAACTGACTAACCTTTTTGCCTCAACCTTATATCTCTTAACTTGAATAAAACCGCTTCTACATTGTTTATCCTCTCTTCATGATCATCCAACTCCTTAATTCCTATTAGATTTTGTTTTGTATCTACAATGATATCAAAAAATTAATACATAACAAAGAGTCAATTAGGTCAATCTTATAGCTGAACAATGCAACACAATGTAAACTAACCTTCCATAATTCTCTTCCCCTTTCCCTTATCATCTACAAATATAGCAAAAAGTCAATACATAAGAAAGGGTCAATTGGATCAAATATAAAAAAATGCATTTTTTGTACACTTACCATTCAACTTTTCCTTTCATTTATCATCTACAACGATAGCAAAAAGTCCATACACGAGAGAATGTCAAATGGGTCAATCTTATAGCATAAAAATGCAAAACAATACCATTAATTGAAAAAAAACTAAGGCTACACCAAATGAGTGAACCAAATAACATAACAAGTTGCAAAAGAAAACCTATCTGGATTATTATACTCAAAACAAAACCTTTGCCTATGCACTCTATCTAGATTTATAAATAAGCAAATGAAACACAAAAACAGATATAAAACATTCAACAAACCAGTTACCTCTAATTATTTTGATTAATCGATGCAGGTTTTTGTTGGCAATTAGAGTTCTTAAGAATTGCGTGGTTTTTTTTGTGCAAATAACTTTTGGTTGTCGGGTTGCTCTATATATATGTGAAAGTTGTTTTTAAAAAATATTGCAAAGATGGTTCCTAAGGTTTCTTATGGAAGTGGTTGGACTAAAATGGCCCCAATGTTAACGTCTAATTGAATGGAAAATCGTTCAAATGACCAGTCAACCCAATTTGGACAACCACATGGACCACTGGTGTAATTAATTGCGTTTTCGGACTAAATTGTAATTTCATGTAAACCACAAGGACCAAACATGTAATTAACTCTATAAATTAAGAATAAATTTTAAAAAGAAAAAAAAAGAAAGAAAAAACAAAAAAATGGGATGGAGTAACGAAATTGGTTTGACATGTTGATTAAAGTTATTTGTTTTTAATATTTTATGAAGTAGATGAAAAATGGTTTTTGATAGTACACCTAAAAGTTGTTAGATGTTAGATGTATATTTCACTTTTAAAATGACTAATTGATGCGGTCGTCGTAAGACTTCTACAAGAAGTTATACAACTCCCTAGACAGAGCACCTAATCGTTGTAGTAGTAGTATAGGCAAGACTCAAGAGTTTGTTATCATTCACTCGAGGAATAGGTTGGGAAGGCTTGATCACATTCTAATAGAATTCTAAGGGTTGAGGGAAGATTATTTTTGTATTTTTATATTTTATGGAAAGCAAGTAAATCATATAATTAGAGAGGTGGTTTGGTTTTAGCTATTAACTAAATATATTCTACGCTACTAGTGATAACAATAAGATAAAAGACTGTGTTTATTTAATCATGTATTACTCCCTAGATTGCTTCTCCTAGTGTTGTTGCCTTGTCACCCTTGTGATGATCTGTGTAACTATTTCCTAAGTCATGAACGAATTACACAAACCCGCCGTCTACTTAGTATTCCGCTAGAGCAATGCACACGTAAGGTAGTATAAAGACTATTACATGGCCTCTAGGAGTACACTAAGTGCATGCAAAATATATTAAAAGTGGATCAACCATATTAGGGGGAAAGATAGTATGAAGACTGTTACCTGATGGTATCCTTTCTATACAATCATATTTCCCTAGACATATCAATAGCGATACAGACAAAAGCTAGTTTTTTAAAGCCTAACATGCGTATTCATCACAAGAAGAAACACCACTAAGATCTACATTCTAGGTTTCATACAATCATAAATGAATACAATAGAGAGTTTAGCTAAGCATGTTAAAGGTAAAGCAAGAATAATAAAGAATCAAACAACAAGACATATTAAATGATTAAGATAGTCTTACTTGATTAAAACATGTATTGAAGGAGGTACAATAGCTTTTTGAAGCCCTAAAATCGTCCTAATAAGCTGCCAAACGAACTAGGGTTTGTCCCCCTTTTTAACTCTAAAGTTACACACATAAAACCCTAATTTCGGGTTTGTATATATAGAAAAATCGTTGCGACGACGTTGCATTTTAATCGTAATGCCGTCGTGAAGTAGAATATTCTAGATGTTAGCTTTAAAATATGTCGACTTATACAGAATTACATTAGTTTACATTAGCAGGACACGTAGGGACTAGAAATGTCAAGTGTAGTAAGTAGATCGTGTCCCGGGCTATATATATCCCCTCCATACTTTCATGGAGGGGTAGAGGATAATCATTTGTTCATAAGTGTGTGTTGTTTCTCTCTCTACAAAACACGCACACACTCTTTCCTTTCTCTCTCTAATAATATGGCTTCCTTTCATTTCTATCCTCCCCGACCTCCGAATCGTTAGTTTTAGGCTTGAATCTTTATGGGTAACACTAGATCTTGGGCTGGGTCATGCGAGCTGACGCCGTCATGCTTTCTTGTGACACTGTCATTGGATGAATTGTGATGGCGTCACGTGTATCTTGTGACACCGTCTCCAGCCTTTGAGAACATAATCTTGAGAAATGTTGGTGTAGGTCCGTAGTCTTGTCCGTTTCTTCTCTAAATAAGCCCAAGTCACGTGTATTTCCTCCAAATGCCTTCCAAATGCTAAATATCTAAAAAGGAACTATTAAGTACCTATTTTGGGCATAAATGCATGATTTAAAGGGTTAAATGACCTCGAAAAAGTGTATAAAATGACACCTCATCAAATACCCCTACACTTAGGATTTGCTTGTCCTCAAGCAAATGGGCTTTTCTACATAGACAATAACAATATGAGGGTCATTTAACCTACTCTTTAAAAGTATTTTACAACACAACCTTCTAGACCTCGTAATTAAAAGCACGGTAAGTATATACTAGCACCTCACATAAATGTTTGGGATTCTCTCTTTCTCTCGGGTGTATAATAAATTATAGCATAATGGGAAAACGAAAAATCAACACTCATTACATGTCATAGCATATAAATTACCATAGGCTTGGTAAAGGATCAAACCTCCACCGCTTAGGCGCAAGTATTATTCATTACTATCTAAAAGGTCTTTTAAAGGGTTGTGGGGTGTAGGTGTAAGATAACATATACAGAAACGGAAACGGATAAGATACATTTGTGTGGCATTGGGTGAATTTGGAGTGGAAGGGTTAACTAATTACTTATAAGAATACATGTTGGTTTGATTGCTAAGCCAAGACTCGGACGAAGATATACAAACTCTACACAAATCTACATCAGTCTCTTTCTTTTTCTTTTCTTGACTCTATGATAAACATAAACATAATCAAATGGCAGCCCATACATTTTTTACTTTTTTTTATATACAATTTTTTTTCGTACACTTTTTCCCTGCCATTGCTTAAACATATAATACATCATGGGGGTTTATAGATACACCCCTACACTTGAACTTTTACATACTTGATTATTTACAATCTAACTAATGACCCAATTTGAGTTGGATCAAAATAACATAGAGATCATTTGACAAACATATGGGGGTATTGACTTAACTTTTCTTCCCCATAAATACTACCATGAATCCCTATCGTCCCAAAACTGTATTTACAAGGATAAAGACTTAGCAACCGTGTACTCAATAATTAACTTGGGTTAAAACAATAATGTACTAAAAGCGAGTACATACAAGGTAGGCTAAGGCGATTTGGGTGTAACGATTGGTTTTAAAGGTGACAAAATTCAACTACTACATACTTCCGGAATAGTCTATTCAGGAATTCCTAGAAATCCCCTTTTGGTCGTTCTGTAATACATAAATAGAAGAAACACGAAAAGGATAGGCTCAAAGGGTTGTACTAAGGGTATCCTGCACTAAAAATGAGTGCATGGCAAGGGTGTGGGATAGTTATATGATCGGTGTGACCATCATAACACAATTACAGGTTTAAAACATAGGTTAATCCTACTGCCTCTTATCTATCAAATCCTAATACTCACTATGCGGTCTCGGAATGCATAACAAAAACAAGTTCTAGGATTTAATATGCTACCGGTACACTCATATAATTTGATACTGATACCAATGCTCTAGAAAAGGCGACAAAACCACATATACACATCTGTAACGACGGAATAGACACACATGATTGCTCACTCCTTAACTCAAGAAAGCTAAAGTATCAACTAACTTGGGCATCAATAATAGACACCCAAATTCCTATAGATCTAAAGGCGAACCTCACATTTTTGGGGTGGAATTCTGAGGGTTTTTGTGCTGGTCATATAAATTCTTATCCACGAGACGCTATTAATACTAGGTTTTCGTAGGTATGTGTCATAAAAAAATTTAAATTTTGGTCAAAATTACCTTTTTATGCTATGGTTTGATATATTACCCATCATTTTAAGGAACAAGCAAATGAAAAATGAAAGAATAGTTTCTAAGCTTTATTTTCCCCCTACACTTAAGTTGAACATTGTCCCCAATGTTCTATAGAAGTACCTGTAAAAACGAATAAAGGGAAAATAAAACTAGTAAAAGAAACTAGTACTCCCCTGGTTTGCTTAATAATGGAGAAGAAACATGCGATAACTGGCTAAATCGTCCTCCAAAAGTCGTCCAATGAAACTTTCTAAGAACTTCCAAGCTTCTTCTTATCAAATATAACCTGTAATCAAAGACAAAGACAACTATACCAAGCGTAAAATCCACGGGTGAATAATAAATATAACCTCATTAACTAAGTTTAGACTCTACGAAAGCAATAAAGTTAAGATGAATGTGTTACCGTGATAGTAGTTTTCTGCAGGTTTTTAGAAAAATTACAAATTCCAGAAATTATACAAGATTAATTTCTCAAAAATTAATTAAAAATCAAATTACCCGGGAGCAGGCCTGGCGACGCCATCAGGATTAATCCTGACGCCATCTCCAGGGTCTGTAAAGAAATTTTTTTTCTTCAAAAATTCCTGCACGCAAGTTCCCATTAGTTATTTTCTACAAAATTTACTACAAACACACAAAAATAGTTAACACAATCTGTGACTCAAAACAAACATACAAGACACATAAGACACACCTAATATGCAAGAAAATAATAGATTGGGTTGCCTCCCAATAAGCGCTTATTTTTTTTCGAGTCACGAGCCTGACTCTACGCTTACACTTGAGGTTAAGTGTAGGTGATAGGAGCGATACAAACCATTTGGATGGAGGTATGCCACGTGGGGTGAAGGCAGTGTGTGAATGGTCAAGGGTTCTGCTACCTTCATCCTAAAGCTACCCGAATCCTTTGGTTTGATGGGTGGATTTAAAGTTCAAGAAAAATTATGACAAATACTTGATGTTATGTCATTCTTATAAAGATTATGCTCCAACGGTTCTTTATCCATTCCGGTTCCCATCATTTTTATCTTGACTTTATCTTCATCTTCAAACTCAAGCTTACTTTCCTCAAATGAATAAAGTATTGACATTTTGAGGTTAGAATTTAGGTGTTGGTAAGGGGTTCTATAGATAGTGGGTTCAATCTTAGAAATCATCTAGACCCTATGCGCCATGGTAGGCTTGAGTGTTTCAGGGATTATGTTAGGGGTGTGAGTAGGAAATCTAGTAATCTTTTTTATTTTTGTGGAATGTACTCTTTGTGCTTGTATCTTGACCTTCAGGGTTGCTATTAAACTATTCGCAAGACACATAAATGTGTCTTTTGTTTTTCTCATACCTTCCTCTAATTGCTTAATTTGATCCTCTTGATCATCAATTAATTTCAGTATGTTCCCCTTAAACTCTTCCTGATAAGGTCTTTTAGGAGACGTGAATCCCCTCTCATAATGCAATAGCATTTCACTCCTCATCAAAGATTCTACTTGATGCTCCATACTTTCTAACTCCTGTTCTAAATTGGCATCAACGTAGTCGGGACTTCCTTTTTCAAAAAAGATTGGTTCGTTCCACCCTTCTTCTTCGTATTTAGCTAAATCCTCTATGGTTTCCCATGCTTCTTCCGGCCTTAATTTTCTAAGTCTCCTGCTTGCTGCATAGGAAATGGCCATCTGGGTGGTGTAGTCGACATGATTGTAAAAGATTTGAACTTGAAGCCATAAATCAAGACCATGATAAGGGACTTTTCGGAGTAAGTCCTTAAAATGAGTCTACATATCGTAGAGAGATTTGTCTTGATGTTATTGGAACATCAAGATATCATTTCAAAGTTTAGTAGTTTTTCTTGGTGGGAAAAACTGTGCGAGGAAACAAGTGGTGAGATCATCCCAAGTCGAGATGGATCCCGCGGGTAGACGATCAAGCCAATTGATAGCTTGGTCACGAAGAGAAATGCAGAATAGACGCAAATGAGTGGTATTTCTTGTAGCATCATTAAGGTCAATGGAATCTACAATCCTGAGAAAGTCCTTAAGATGTTAGATCGGGTATTCAGACATAAGTTCGTGGAATGCACATTCGTTTCGCACCAACCGAATGGTGTCGGATCGCAGGGGGGACACCTTGGATCCTTCGGGAAGCTCA
>BQNB010153751.1:0-15606 GCA_026074375.1 Tanacetum coccineum
CTGCAATTTTGTCCGTTTGATCATAAATGTAGTAAAATGAATTGGAATGCAAAGTTGCCATGCCACGTGCCCTGATTTCATTTGCCCAATCCTTCATAGTGCGCTGTCACGTGTGGGAGAGGAATTAATATAAGCTCATGTGACCTTCCTTTCTTTTATAAATCAACTTCACTCGTTTCATGTAATCAAAAATCCAAAAGTGCTGCCACGTGTCCTTGTTACATAAATGCACAGCTTAAACATATTGATATCTCAATTTGGTTGGGTGAAGTTTTAGTCATGTTCTTTTGGGCCGAATTTTAGAACTTCTTTTCTTGGGCTGAGTTGACACTTTAATGCTGGGCCGAATGTCATGGGCCGCTTGACTTGTAAGCTCACTTTAATCTCGGGCTAGGCAATAATAATGAGTCGGTCCGACCCAATAAAAGACGAAGGCACCGTCGGACTCGTAATTTCGCGCTCTTTCCATTGAAGTGCTCGGGGAATTTTCACGACTTCATTTTGATCTTGAATATTAAGCACTCTTGATCGAAACGAACCCGTAAATACCCGTTTTTGCATTGTTTTCAATCATTTTTACCTGCAAGACATAAAAATACTAAACGAACATATTTGCAATAAAATTAAGCATATTTTGGTATTTTTAGTCCGATTAGTAGTGTTTAACGAGGTTATAAAGGATGTGTGTTTTAGCGCACATCAACGGTAGTTACAATATTTTCCTTTCTAGGGTGATAACGAATCTATACCTATGATGGCGTCACAACTACTAAGTTTTTATGGTATTATATCGACGTTGAATGAGTGATTTAGTAAATTCCTTGATAGCGGATAAACTTGTTGGCGGATTGTCTTAGGTTGACTAGCAATGCGTCTCGACTTTTCGACGCGGGATTTGGCGTAAGATGATGTCGACTCTATGCAGTAAGGTGGAGTAAAGATCTACTTAGTTACTATGATTACTAACTCAGTTTCCTGTGACAAACACGTTTTATGAACACGCACACAAAACTTTGCTTTTCGGGTATATAAGTAGAGAATTGATTTTGACAAGATTTTTAAGGTGGTTACTTATCAGCATGGCATGGTCCTTTCTAAATTAGACATAGGTGATCAGGCAATGTATAATTGAGTACTAACGATGCAATGCTCATTTTCGCCAAAATAATGTTATGTATAAAGTAGTATCGAAATAGTTTTATAGTGTGAGAAAATAATTAATAAGATGGAAACAAGGTAGTTTATAGGATGACGATAAAATGGTCTGCGAGATGACCGTAAAATAGTTTATAAGACAATGGCTAAATAGTTCATGCGGTGGTAGTAAAATAATTTATATGACAGAAACAAAGTAGTTTCATTGAGTAAAAACATGTTTTTTAGGACACATAATAAGTTCTCTTCTTGGAGTTTCTTATGTTTATTAGGTTTTTATCGTTATTATTGTGTTGTTTTGTAACACATAAATATTTTTTTTGGATTTTATACGGTCATTTGTTTCTTATTATCATTGTTGTGTTTTAGTTTTTCTTGCTTTTCTTGTTTCTTTAAAGCTTTGAAGGTGTTGGTTTATTGTATATATCAAATCGGCTTTGTAAAAACAAGGCTCGATAAATCCTTTAGAAACCGAAAAAACCGATAAACCAAACCGAAAATAAACCGACAACCGAAAAACCAAACCGACACAAAACCGAAACTGAATGGCTTCTAAAATTCAAAACTTGAATTCTTTCGGTTGGGTTTTGGTTTTATACAAAAACCGAACCAAACCGAACCATGCTAACCCATAATGCAAATGACCTTTTCAACATCTAGACGTCAAAATAATTAAGAGAAGCTTGACATCATTCAACGCACAAGGTTTTCATCTAATATTTTTTATTAATTCTCATGTGATTTTTGATAAAGATTATAAGTTGTAACTCGAATTTGTTGGTGTGTGTGATCACCACACCTACCATTTAATGTTGAAGTTAGATGACTTTCTTAGTTCTGAAAAAACATTCGACGCCTCTTATCGCTAAATCGTGGCTTCGTCCCTGCTGACGAATGAAAGTGAAACCTATGTTATGTATAGTTGTGTCACATGAAGCAACTTTGTAAACGGACCGTGCCCACAACTCTTTCATCAAGCCAACTAGTTTATTTTTTTCGATTAAATTATATGGATGGTCTTTGCGATTTGCGTTGATTTTGATGTATGGTCATTTGACTTTTTTTCATATGCATATGGTTTTTAGGTAGAAAACCCTCAATACCAAGGGTCCTTTAACCAAACGGATGTTAAATTTGACCATTAAAAATCTCCATGTGCCTTTCAAGAGGTTAGAACACTGGGAGTGGTGGTGCCAAACTTCTCGTGCCATAGAGAAAAAGGGATGTCACCTAAGCAAAATGGAGTTTGACACCAGAATTGCTATGGTATCAAAATTCAATGGCATTGGTTTGACACCAGAATTCTGGTGCCATAACATTTTTTTATTAATATTTTTAAATTTTTTTTTATATTTATTTAAAATACACTTATTTATAAAACTAAAAATAAAATTCATTAAAATTAAAAACATTACATTAAAAAAAAATACATTAAAAAATACATAAAATTAAAAGACATAAAATTAAAATGCATAAAATTAAAAATCATAAATTTGGCGGCGCCGACTAGTTTATAGGTGGTGGATATGCCGCTCGGATTTTTGCCTTTTGGGCGTTGATGATAGCGGCGTCGGCCGGATCCATCCCGCGTGTGTCGATTTGTAGCACACGCATGTCCTCCGCAATCCTTTGAGATTGGATCAACCGCCTTCGGTCTTCACTCTCTCTCTCGAGCACGGTCATTTTGGCTTTGCGGTCTAACTCGTATTGTTCCGCCATGAATTCTTGATACGCGGCCGGGTTTGAACCGGAGCTAGCGGTCGAGTTAGAACCCGAACGTTGACTTTTAGCAAGTCGTTGCAAACCGGGTGGTCGAGGCAACTCATCATCTCCAAAATGCTCCGGTTCCTCGTCGGTGCCCATAAGACGACTTCTTCTTTGCAAAGTCGAATCGGGGTTTTTCCACTTGTGCTTGTCTTTCAAAAAAAGCCAAGCACTCCGGTGCTTAAACTCACCCCCCACGGTTGTATCATACAACATGTACACCCTCGACATCCAATCATCATCATTCTCCCCACTATGAACCGCGGTTTCTTGCACCAATTGATTAAACTTGTGAACCGCGGCATTCATTGGAGTCCACTTACCCGTCAACATGTTCTTGGTACGCTCCTTGAAGCCTTTTTTCTTCGCTTCCTTATTGTACTCATTTTGGATTTTGTACCAAAAAGTCTCTCGCTTTTGATCACACCCGGTTTTTGGATCCTCGGAAACTTGAATGAAACATTCCGCCAAAAGCAACTCCTCATCTTGAGTCCACGCATTACGAATTTTTTTTTGTTTCTCAACTTGCGGTTCTTTTTCTTTGTTTTTTTTGACATCGACTTCAAACGGCCGCCGCGGCTAGGCTTCGACGTCGGGGTCGGAAGCGGCTCCTCTTCATCTTCGGTATCTTCGACTTCAAGGTGGTGCGATTGTTGCTCGGAATGTGGTTGGGAAGTGGTGAATTGGTTTGGTGATTGTTGTTGTTGTTGTTGGTGCATTTGTTGCATTTTAAATTGTTGAAACATCAACAATTCTTCTTGGGTAGCAAATTGGGTTTGGAAATTGGGATAGTAAGGCATTTGGTTGAATGACGGTTGAGTGGAGGAGCCCGGATTCGAAGACGACCCCGGAATTTGGTTGGTTGGGTCGTTAAGCATACCGGAAATCCAATTTGGTTGGTTGGGATTGGGATTCATTTTTTTTTTAGGGAAAAAAATAAAGAAATAGAGAAATGTGTGTTATAAAATTTATTGAAAGTGTGTGTGAAGTATGAAATAAAAATGGAGTATTTATAGAATTTTTAAAGAGGTAAAATTAGGGTTTTGAGGGTATTTTTTTGAAAAACCGCTCCCCCCAACAGCTATACAATGGATAGTTTTAAAAAAAAATCATTTTTGCGTGGGCTGTTAGCCACGACGCGAGAAGGCTTGACGCGAGCCACGGAGTGATGCGCCGTCGGCCTTTCTCGCGCCAAGGCTTGGCGCCAAGCTACCAGCCAACCGTTCCCTTTGCTCTTATTATTGTTATTTTATTTTTTATCTTTCTATTTTCTATTTATTTTTTCTATAAGGTTCTTCGCTCATTAACATATATCATCCATCACCAATCTTAAAAACCTTTTTTATATCCATCACCAACCTTAACAGTTAATCAACGTCTGTCATAAACAACAATTTCAAAGGAAAATCTTTCCAACACACCCGTACAAAATGATTTCCTTTACTATCTTTCCGAACTCCCAAAACATTTTTGATCTTTTTGATGATCTTTTGTGTTTTTATTAAAATGTTTTGTAACAACATATCATTCCCCTCGAAGTGGTGGTAGGATTTTTGGCCTTTTCAGCACTTTTCATTTTCTTTTTATTACCAGAAACCACACATACGGGTATTAGAACTATATAAAATATAAAAGAATTTACATGACTTAAAAAAAATATTATTTAATAAACACGTATATGTTTAAGGTTAAAAACTGGGTAGTAGTTAAAAGGTTTGAAAAAAGTAAGTAAGTACTCCCTTCATTCCATAATTATAGTCCATGTTTTCTTTTCTTTTTTTCTCAAATTAATTGTTCACTTCTAAAAATAGATAAAGAATTTATATTAAGTTTACCATATTACCCTCACTTAATGTTATTATTACAAACTTTAAAGAAGTTAATTAATTGGTTAAGGGTAAAACTGTCATTGTGCAAAAAGTAAAAGAGAAAGCTATAATGATGACGTGTTTTTTGTCGGTGAACTATAATTAGGCTACCCACTATGGTTAAGGGTCGCGACCTACATTTTCCGACGCCACATCAGTTTTCTCTCTCCGGCGACCTAGTGCCACTATGAGGCGACCTTCATTTTTTTTAACTTCAAATTTAAACTTCATTAATAAATAAAAACGTTACATAAATTTCATTAATAATAAAAACATTACATAATAAACTAAAAAACAATACATAATTATTAAGATAATATAAAAACATAACACTAAAATTAAAACATAATTATTCAGATAACTTAAACTAATAATCTAAGTTATATCGCTCCTTGATTTCCATCTTCATCTCGAGCAGCTTCTGTTATTGTATTGGGGGCAAGGTCGGGTCGATTACTGAATTATAGAATAAGATATCTCTGTCCCGTTTCACCCTTTCGGCTAATTCAAGCGCTCGACGTTGAATTTCTAGTTTCTCCTTTTTCAGCTGTGCAATTTCTCGAGCCTCGGCCTCCCGGATACTCAACTCTCGATTCTTCATCTCTAAATAGGACTGTTGTTCCTTGTCCTTCTTTTCCCTTTTTTTGTTTCATGTTGAAGAACTTATCGGCTACCAAATCAACAAATGAAAAAGATCCCCCACGAGAAGAACCGGCTGCTTTCTTTTTGGCATTTGCTCGGTCACGACCCATTGGTCGGAATTCTTGAGTCTCTTGCACAGCCTCATCCGCTTCCTCGTTCAAATTAATACCACCAGATGCTGACCCCGAAGTGGTTTCAGAAGTCTTGGATTTTTTTCGCCCCTGAGTTTGGTAAAAATAAGGCATCTCAACGTCTGTCCAACCTGGGTGATATTTCAATATGTTATAACAATGCTCCAAATTAAAATCACCCTTGTAAATCATTTTGTATTCTGCACAAGCTTTATGGTACACATCGAAGTCATTTGTACCACTTTCGTGATTCGCTTCAATATTTTTGATGATGGCGCAAAAAGCACCAATTCTAGGGCGAACCCTATTTTTTCATTTGCTAACGATCGAGTCATAACCTCTTGTTGAACCCGTCTCCTTTTCAAAGTACCGAATAACAACTTCCCAAAATCCCTTAGCCTTCATGCTGTTTCTTGAAATACTATTTTCTGAAACATCGCACCAACCTTGGCACAACGCAATCTCTTCCGCCACTGTCCATTCTTTTGGGGCCTCCTTGCCCTCCATGGGATCATCCTTCTTGGTCTTTGCTGCATGTTTCGAGGGCTTCTTAGGTTTGACGGGTGACACCTCTTCAGCAGGAGAGTTGTCTTCGTCGTCAATAAATGGAAACGAACCGTGAGCCGAACCGGGCGCCGAACCGTGGCCCGAACCATGACCCATAGAATAATTTTGGCTATAGTTATATTATTGACCAAACATTAAATCCTCAAAATTCATATCAAGATTGGTAGGATTAATCGGAGAATATGGTTGATTTGGTTGGGAAGACGTCAATGATTCCATAGTAGGACGATACAACTCGGTCGATGAATTGTAAAAAGCATTTTGGTTGTTATACGGCGGATTGAATGAACGATTTTGATAAAAACATGTTATTATTTTGTGGTGGTTGTGGCAATTGTGTATTATATTCAAAAGTAGGAGATCGGAAACGGATGGGTGGTGAAACACCGGATAATTGAAAATTCGGATCCGGTGTTAAATGCGGAGCACTTGGTTGAAGTCGGAAATTTGGAGTTTTTGATTTGGGAGTTTTCTTGTTCTTGCTAAACATTGTGAATTTTTGAATTGAGAGAAGTTTTTTGAATTGTTGTTTGAATGTGTGATGAAAATGGTTAAATGGGTGGGTATTTATAGTGTTAAATTATTTAAATTTTAAAAATTAAAAAGTTTTTTTATATAGAAACAAAAAAGGCAGACCGACTCGTCACTATGAGGGCGACCGACTACGATCGACGGCAACCGAGTCGGTCGACCGACCCGAGTGGAAAGCCTAATGGGACCGAAGGAGTAGTAAATATTTGCTGATTTTTATACGGATCTTCAGAGTCCCCACACAAACAAAGATCCAAAAACACTTTCACCATCACCCATCACCCATCACCCATCACCCATCACTTCCATAGATCTTTCTCAAAAGGTACCACCTTCTACATTCGATTAATAATGTCTTTATAACATTTATGTTAGTAATTCTTTTGGTCATTCATTTCTTACTATATCCATGTGTTTAGAAGGCAATGTGTATAGTTTTTTTATTCTTGTAATGCAAATGGTTTAAACGGATCTTGACATTTGATTCTTGATTTTGTTTATAAAATGCAACTTGATTTGTGATATTGACAGCGGATTCACCTGTTACCAAATGATCAAATGGTGTAAAAAAATTATCTTAAAATGGTTTAAATGTATGAAAACATATGATGACTATAACATCACAAATCTCTTTTTGGTTGTAGGTCCCTCGAAATGGTAATGCAAATCAAGTTTTGATTGCTTGAAACAAATTACTGTAATTATTGAACACTTTGCATAAGAAACTATCACCATTCAAGTGTATTTAACTATTTACACATTTTTTAGCATTTGCACTTATATGCACTAAAACAATACATTAAGTTGGCGTTTGGTTTGTGAATTTAAAATTCCGAAATTTTAAATTTCAGGAAATTTCAATTTTTGAAGATTTAAAATTTCGGAATTTAAAATACCTTTCGCCGCATGTTTGGTTGATGGAATTTCATAGTATTTTGATATCCGTCCTTATGTTTATTATTGCATTTTTTTAAGGAGTGACACATAGATAGGGGTGTCAAACCCAGTGGGTTCTTAGTTATGATATTTCGTAATATTCTTGAACTAATGTGAATATTTGGAGTACACTTGCTTATCATGGCTTACTTCGATCTTGGACATAAGAAAGTTGTAGAAGGTCGAATTTAGCATAAAAAGTGTCGTCATGTAGCATTTTTATCGGAATTCTTAATTGAGTATCACTCCTCACTAGTTTCTTAGATTCAAAGACGATAATAACGAGTTTTGCAACGTTTCTCATTATCTGGAGGTACATGTGGTTATACCGAAAGGTGCATTTTCAAAACGTTAATTGTAATTCCTTAAACCGCAAGCTTTTCAAAGAAGGTTGTGCTGTTCAAGTTCACCCGTCAAATTATCATGATTGGTATGTATTAACTGAACTCGATTAAGCCTATTCGGGTCGGGTTACACGGGTCATTAAATTTATTCGGATTGAGTAACCCGAATACTAAAGACTTAAAAAGGGTCGGGTATCGGGTTATAATTTGTTTTTGGCTAATTCGGGTTCGGGTCGACCCGATTGACCCAAATAAAGATTTTTTTATTTTTTGAATATAAATTTTCTATTTCAACGAGTACAAAATAGCCAATTTTATTACATTTTACTCATATTCGAGCTGACCCGAACCCGAATGGATCCGACCTGAGTTGACCCGACCTGAATTGACCCAAACCTGACTAACCCGAATTCAAATAGGGTCATGTTCGGGTATGGAATTTTTAGCCTTGACCTGACCCAAATTGATCTGAACCCGACCGACCCTACCCAACTAACACCCCTAGTGACGGATTAACTTTGCTTTAAAAAAAACAAGAAAAAAAAGGAGGAAATTGCATAAATCGTCCCTAAAGTTTAGCCAAATTGCATGTTTCGTCCCAAACGTTACGAAAGTGCAAGGATCATCCCTGTGGGGAAACCTTTGTTGCAAGTATCGTAAGGTTTCCCCACGTATATCCCCACAGCGACGATACTTGCACCAAAGGTTTCCCCACAAGGACGATCCTTGCACTTTCGTAACGTTTGGGACGAAACATGTAATTTGGCCAAACTTTTGGGACGATTTATGCAATTTACTCAAAAAAAAGTAAAAATAGTATTTTGGTATAATTTGGTCCTTTATAAAAGAAAAGTTTCCAAGTAAATTAAAGTCCTTACTTTTTGAAGCATTCTGTTTCTCTTCATTTTGGCAATTTATAAAATTTTAAATTCCTTCATTTGAGATACCAAACACAATATTTAAAGGAATTTATAATGCAAATGCTATAAAATTAACCCAATATACCCAAACCAGGCGCACCCTAAGTGATATAGCCAAAATACCACTTTCTTGAAAACAAAGTAATGCAGTTGATATTCTTCTATTGTATTTCAATATTTCATATACTAGGCGAAATACAGTTCGCATCTCTCAGTAGAAACATATATGCCATGGCCCATGAGTGTATTCATGCGTACTCACCTCACTTTGTCTGATGTTGCTCTGCAGGCATCGTTTGGAGTTGATTGTTTAAGTTCTGGTAGGTTATAGAAATCAGTGTGTGACAAGAAATTCTTCAAATCAACATGCACAAAGGTGAGAACGAAGGTTTCATCAAGTTATTTTCGTGATATATTCTTAACAAGAGTTGTTATGGTCTAACCATTTAATCATCTTTGTTTAAAATACTGGAAAGTTTATTGCAAACCATCACAAATTTAAATCTTACATACTTGTAAACTTCATAATACATTGGATGCGGTGTTATGCTCTTTCTTGATTAGGAAATTGCTAGAACGAGCGAGTTGAATAATGGGTCAAATGAGTAAATATTATATCGAGATTATGTCAAGTTGACCCATTGTCCAACTTTTTTAATAGATACCAAGTGTGTAATACGATCACATATTCTGTAAAATCTCATAAATTAGCAAACTATTGAGTAGGGTTCGTTTGACCGTTTTCTGCTATCTTCTAATTTACCCAACTGACCGTTAGAGATAAATCATAGCACGAGCGACTCTCGTTCACAAGACAATGTCTAGAAATTACCTCCCAATTGGAATTTGCAATTGAGTCAAAAAAAGGGGATACATCCTCCCAGGCTGTAGGAACTCTCGTAGTAAGAATTCCTAATAGTCCCGAGTCAAGGGTAATTACCCAGTATAATTTTTGTGCCGAATTGTTGTAAATATACTTTTGAGGTTGTATACTCCTCATCCAGTTGTGTTAATTCGTCCAAGCAAGGATTTCTTAATATAATATTGTTATGAAACCTTTCTAATTTCTTGTGACTGTAAACTAAGTTAATTTAACTATGTCTGCATTTTTGATGACGTGTTCTAACAGGTTTTATGAAGTCTGCAAGTAAGGCTAATCCCATGCCTCATAATAAAAGTCAACCGCCTCCTCGATCGGCTGTCAACTCGAGGAAGGAAGAACGACTGGAGGTTGAGGTGGCAAAATTAAAAGAACAGCTAAAACAGGCTAATTTAGAGAAAAGTGAATTAAATTCCGAATATGAAAAGTTATCAACCATTTGTCGATCACAAAGACAACAATTACACGGGATTAAACAAGCTCTTGCCTCTTCGACTCCACCTTATAAAACTACTTCCAAAAGCCAGTCATCTCCCGAAATTCAACAGCAAGTAATCGTTCTCTCTTTCTTCATATTAGATGAGCCTATTTTGTGTAAATCTCAACTTATACTTCTTGTAATGCGCATTTTGGGAACTTTAACAGGGGTTGTCCAATAGGAGTTCTTCGAATCCAAATCAAAGCTCGTGGCAGGCATTTCCTGAAGATCCGAAAACACCTAACTTGATGACAAATGACTACTTGAAACCAGTGAAAACAAGAAATAACCAACATAACAAGGCAGGTGCAACTGTCACTGATGCTAGATCTTCTGTAACTGCGCCTGTCATTAACTCGAACCAGTCTCAGTGTATGGGCGCGATACGAAACAGTGAAAGACATTTGACTTCTCAACCTTCCGGATGGGCTGCCTTCTAGTTTGTCCCACATTACTGAAGATGTTAGTGTCAAATATATAGATGTTCACATACCATCCAGGAAAACTGGGAATAAATGCTTGTTTACTGTTGCAGTGTGTGTTCTAGTACATGTAGTTGTCGGTTTAGACTTTTTAGGCAATAATCAATCAGTTTTATTCTCTGGAACCCTTTTCCATAGTTACAATACAACTGTTTTATATTTCTAAATTGTGGCTGGGTGGTTGTGTTAGTTTGAGAAACAAAGAGGATGTTTTTAGACAAAGGAAAGCATTTTGGAAACATAAAAGGATGCAGAAAAAAGAAGGTAGAAAGTTTCAAGACTTGGATGATAAACGTTCAGACGTAATATCTGCGTATATGTTTTATATCTGTTTAAAAAGTTTTGACGGTGCAAGTCCTCCTATGATATAAACAGAGACGAACATGTGATTGTAAGCACCCATGAAATGGAAAATGGAGAATTACAGAATTGGCACTTTCCTTGTTTCCTTGAATAAAGAACACTTAATAAACAACTTTTTAGCAACATGCATCGACTATGGCTTGTACGTAAACACTTTTTCACATGATACACTTGTTTCTGGCATACATAATTTGAATGACTGAAGCTGCTCCAGGCACTAGATTTGTACAGAGCCATGGAGCCTGAATTTTATTAATTCTTAGTTAATTAGCAGTTCATTTGATCTTGGAAATCAGAATATGGCACTTTCTAAAGGAAATGCGAGTTAAACAACCACTAGAGTGGCCACGCCGACCTTCTAAAAAGGGAGGGTTTTACCCCGTTTGAGTATGTGTGGCGATGAGTTCAAAACCCTGGATTATTTGGATAAAAGGTCAGAAATCATTGTCACCCAAAAAAATATGAGTCAAGGTACCTACACTATGTTCCCAATCTTTACAACAATGCCATTGGTTATAGGCTCAACAAACACACATTTCCCGTCGTCTTTTACAGCTTGCAATCCTGGGATATCACCACAGCCAGTCAGGCGTTTAAGTTACATTAATTTTTCGTGCAAATCTGGTGGTAAACAGATTGTGATATATAAAATAACAGAAGTATGAAAACCATTATCTATAGCTGCTGAATCGTAATTAATGTATGTAACTAACAGACCTTTCCAAGGAGTAAATTAGCTGTTCTTTGATCAAGGATTCAAATCTCTGTCATAAACAAATTTGTAAGGAGTGTTGCTCTCCAATCAAAAGTTTGTGGGGTCAAGCCTCGTTGGAGGCGCGCACTTGTGGAAATATTGTGAAATATGTAGCATAAGCGTGTGAGAAAAGATGCCATTAAAAATTTAAAAAAATGTTATAAAAATGAAGTCCCAAACTTAAATGTATCTCTTAGATTGACACCTTACAATAAAATCAACATGAAATATCAAGGGAAAATGTATTTCTTAAGTTCGATATCATACTCCCTAAGTTCGGGTATTAGTACGTCCACCTCTTCTGGCAGCACAAAAAATAATTTTATGTTGATTTTAGGTATCCACTTCCCTTTCTCCTTTGGAATAGTTATCTTCAGCACCTCATTCTTCACATCCATCTCGATATCAGATACCTTGGAGAATGTCATCAAAGGCAGATAAATCTTAACGAAGTACCCTGGATACCTTCCAGGTGCAGGATCAGAGCCCTTGTTTCCTACAGTAACCTGAATTGCTCCAGGGGTCCGGTACACACGTACACAACCATATACATTCATTAGTCCTGCAATAAATATTAAAATGAATGAATGAAAGTTTCACTAGTTGATTCATTCACTAAACTGAAGTGGTTTTCTTATGTGCAAAGTTAGTACGAATATATTTCTTATTTTACTATTTGTAAAATGTGATGAGGACCGATATATACCATAAGGTAATTGATCAACACATTTCTCTACGTTGTGAGACATGTAGCGGAAGAGGTAGAGAGCTTTGTCATCCTCCGACACATCCCACCATGGAGCATAAATATTGTTGTAGATGCATTTCTCCATCAAGTGTAGTTGACGGTTCAGATTACTAGTTGCTGGGAGACGAGGAAGATATGCATCTATAATCATCAGAAAAGAAAACAAACATGCACACGTTAACCATTTCATTATCAAACAATGACTTACGATTTCTAGGAATTTATGGAGATCTAGCCTAACTAATAACCTTTTCCAAAAGAGCACAAAAAATTAAACAACCCATAAGTGGCTTATATCAATTAACTAATAAGCGAACCAATACTAATCATATGACCGAACACAAAACATAAACAATATGTAGAGATATATACACACTTCTGTAAAGATAACGGATTTTATCAGATTTGCAGCCGTCATCAAGCTCTAAGTTGCACTCGACCGCCAAGTTATCTTGTCGGAAACTATTGGTGCAAAAGAAACGAGAAGGTGTGGTTGCAACGGGACGAAATAAGATGATGGATCTTGCATTGGAAGCAACAAGTTTAGCAATACACGAAATAAGATGATGGATCACTATAAAAAAAATTAGTGATCAAGATATAAAAAGATGGACTTTATTAACTTCATTTACAGAAACTATTGTGAGAATATTTACAGAAATTTTACAGATATTTATTTATACAAAGAAAATAATATAGTAAGAAGTTAAGAACCTATCACTGATAGCAGACGTGTTTGTATGGCCCAAAGGTCTGACTTGTATTTGTATCTTGTGCTCATGATTAGGCCCAATGTGTAGTTTATATATACATTGTATTGTACTCATTATACTCATTCAATAAACACGGTTTACATGGTATCAGGCCATTATCCAAGCCGATCCAAACCCTAAAATACAAAACAAACCCTAATCCCTCCACAGCGACTTAACAGTCGCCTTTACACCTTCATCACATCGATTTAACAGTCGATTATCAATCCATAATGACAAACAGCGAACACCCATCTCCACCCCCTACCCTCACCTTGGATGAAAAACTTTATGCGGTTCATAACATCAACAGTCTCATTTCTGAGAAGCTGGATCTCGCTGAATCAAACTACTCCACATGGAGTTATTTTTTCAAAGGCCATTGTAGCAACTTCGGTTTCCTAAAGCACATCGAAGAACCTGTCTGTTAGCCTCAATTTATTGAGTCGAACAAGGAAGCTCGGTCACTCTACGATGGAGCTTCGGTCTTTATTTAGTCAACGTTGTAACAAAATAATATCGGGAATCGGGCTCGATAGTTAATCTAATATTGTATATGTTTTGGGTTTAATCCCAAAGCAAAACCCGAGCCCGGGTCCTAGTTATATATCCCGCGCGTCACATTAAATGTGTAGGGGTATATATATATATATTTAGATATTTTCTAAAATATCTAAATATATATATAGATATTTTCATTAGAAAATATCTAGTTTTTAGTTTTTATCTTTTTCATATATCTAAATTTCTTTTCTCTCTCAACTCTCTCTCATCTCTCTCTCTACATTTCGAGTCTCTCTCTCTCTAGTTTCTTCGATTCAGGTTTCGTGTTATGAAGTGAAGTGTTAAAACGGGTTCCTACATTTCACTGATCGAACACTTTCAGAATCCCAACCATCCAATAGAAATTGTTCAAGAAGCTAGGATGATCAGGGTGAGATAATCTCCTTTCTGCCAATGCCAAAAAAACACAACTTCCATATAGAGTTAAACGGGTTCCCTTGCGGTTTCTTGTATCAATAAAAACTGTTCCATACCCCAATTGCCTACCACTTTATCTTATATAAACACCATTACAGTCGCTGCGAAAGAGACCCAAGGCTGACATAAAAGAAAAACTTGTTAATGGAGTAGATCATAGCTTTCTCTTCCTTCGGGTCTGACTTGTCAAATTGGTCAGACCCGAATGCCGACACATTTGATTTAATACCACCACCACCAAGTTCCACGGTGTAAAGGGATATGTAAAGCATAACTTGCTGACTTGTGTTGGCTTCTATGCATTTACCAGAGTCGTTACAAGGTGGCAGTTTCATCATCTTGGGGATGGTGGCTTTTGCCTCGTTGGGACATAACGACCCGGAAACACTCTATACTACTTCCGGTTTCATTGATCTTGTGGATCCTGATCCTTGTTATATATTTATATTTATTTATATTTATTTATATATGAAAAAGGAGTAAGATCACGCGAAGTCAAATGGGCAACAAGTTTTGGTATGATTTTGTTTCAGCAAACAATGTAACATCACATACGTAGTACTAAACTAATAACTGAAATGGAAGCATGTTGGTAAATTGGTTTTATTTTGATATAGGAAGGAATAGTGGGCCCATAATGGTGATGTGACACTAAACAGGTAACATTACCTATTTCAACAAGTCGTAACAAGTTTCATGGGTAATCCTGGTATTTTTCAAAGTTCGTTACCTAACTATGTAATTTTTGGAAAGTTCATGGGCTATCCATGGACTTAACCCAATCTTTTATAAATTATGTTTGAAACTACAATACTTGTGTATATATATTTTTTAATTGCGACGATCCAACAAAAAAACTGATTTCGGATACCTAAAATTTTTGAATTTTCAATATCTTGATTTTGGATATCAAAAATCTCTAAAATAAATTAAATCATCTAAAATTTATATTTGAAAACAATAATCTGAAGCTTAAACAGCTAAAAAGGTTTTCGATGTAGCTGACTTCACATGTTGGATTGAGTTTTACGCAAAATAAGAAAAACTTATATGTTTGTAATTCATTTTTCAACTACTAAATTTATGTATTATAGTTTTTAAACAACTATGGCAAACATAAAGACTCTCTTCATCCCTCCGTGATAGCTCATACCCATACTTGTTTGTAAACAGTAACGTAGTGTTTGGTATGATGTAATGAAAGTTTGAATGAAAAAGGTTATTACGATTGAATGGAAAAATCTTATTTGTTTACAATTATACAATGTAATGCTTCATTACAATGAATGACTAATTACATAAAAAAACTA
>BQNB010153752.1:0-15606 GCA_026074375.1 Tanacetum coccineum
TAAATGAAAAAGGATTTGTGGATAGTGGATGCTCAAGGCACATGTCTGGAAACATTGCTCACCTCTCAGATTTCAAAGAATTTGATGGAGGATTTGTTACTTTTGGTGGAGGAGCAAATGGAGGAAGAATCACTGGTAAAGGTACTATCAAAACAGATAAACTTGATTTTGAAGATGTATACTTTGTCAAAGAGTTGAAGTTTAACCTTTTTAGTGTCTCACAAATGTGTGACAAAAAGAATTATGTTCTTTTTACTGATTCTGAATGTCTTGTTTTGTCTCCAAATTTTAAGTTGCCTGATGAAAGTCAAGTACTACTTAAAATTCCTAGACAAAACAATTTGTACAGTTTTGATATGAAAAATATAGTTCCCAAAGATGGTTTAACTTGTCTAGTTGCAAAGGCTACATCTGAGGAATCAATGTTATGGCATAGGAGGCTTGGTCATGTCAATTTCAAAAATATCAATAAACTTGTAAAAGATAATCTTGTAAGAGATTTGCCTTTAAAAAGGTTTGAGAATGACCAAACTTGTGTTGCCTGTCTTAAAGGCAAGCAACATAGAGCCTCTTGTAAGACCAAGGCCTTTAGTCCCTCTACTAAGCCATTATTTATGCTACATATGGATCTGTTTGGTCCAACTTTTGTGAGTAGCTTAATGCATAAAAAATACTGCTTAATGCATAAAAAGGTTTGAGAATGACCAAACTTGTGTTGCCTGTCTTAAAGGCAAGCAACATAGAGCCTCTTGTAAGACCAATTTATCAGGAAATAGAAAATCTAGTGGATAAGAAGGTTAAAATCATCAGAAGTGACAATGGGACTGAATTTAAAAACCGTGTGATGGATGAGTTTTGTAGAGAAAAAAGTATAAAAAGAGAATACAGTGTAGCAAGGACACCTCAATAAAATGGTGTTAGCTGAATAGAATGAATAGGACATTCTTAATAAGGCTGCTAGACCTTGTTAGCTGGATTTATAAGTTTACCTTACAACCATTTTGGGCAGAAGCAAGTTTTTCATACTGCTTGATAGATAAAAATAGGGTCTTAGTTGTCAAGCCTCATAATAAGACTCCTTATGAACTCTTTAGGGGTATTAAACCAGCTATAGGATTTATGAAGCCATTTGGATGTCATGTTACAATTCTTAATACCTTAGATAAGTTGGGCAAGTTTGATGGCAAAAGTGATGAAGGTTTCTTTGTTGGGTATTCTTTAAGTAGCAAAGCTTTTAGGGTATACAACATTAGAACTAGGAAAGTACAGGAAAACTTGCATGTTGGGTTTCTAGAGAATAAACCTATGTTAGAGGGAAATGGTCCCAAGTGGCTGTTTGATCTTGATTCTCTAACCCAAACTATGAATTATGTGCCAGTGGTTGCAGGGACTTTTTCTAATGTTTCTGCAGGTATGCAAGAAGGTTTGAGTCTTAGGCATTCATCTCAATAAAAAAAAAAAAAAAAACCAAAGTCAAGATTGTATTTTCTTGCCAATTTGGTAAGGGATGCTTCATACTTTGAAGTATATTACACTCAATTTGTGGATGATGTACATTACAAGATCAAGGATAGAATTTGATGATTGCACTTTTCAGGATGATGATATTGATGATCACCAAGTTAATACTGCCAGTCCACAAGTTAATACTGCCAGTCCACAAGTTAATACTGGTAGTAGAGGACTTAGTATGTGATTCGAGTTATACTGCTACTTCTGAGGTTGGATGGGACCAATTCCTACAACGAGACTCACAAGAGGAGGATCAAGGCATTGATTTGGGAATCTTTCACCATCTTATGGCAGTTTCTTCTACTCCTCTACAAGAATTTACAGGTTCATCCAATTTGATCTTGTGATTGGTGAGATGTGCAGTCATTTTGTTTCAAACAAGTAAGGATGACAACTGATATTCTGAACGTAGGATTTTCTTAGTGCCATTTATGAAGAAAGATCACCAGGGACTTGCATACATGCTTTTTTGACTATTTCTTATCTCAAGAAGAACAAAGAGAGTTTATAAAGCTCTTAGTGATCCTCGCTTGGGTAGAGGCAATGCGAAGAAAGAGGACTCACTACAGTTAAGACCTACAAAATGTATGGGTTATTGTAGATTTGTCTAAAAGGGGCATAGGGCTATTGGTCAACGTGGGTCTACAGAAACAGAAAGATGAGAGGGAATTGTTGTAATGAACAAAGCAGGCTTGTGGCCTAGGCCATACACAAGAAGAAGGGATTGATTATGCGAAGTATTTGCTCCAGTGGCTAGGATAGAGGCTATAAGAATATTTCTGGCTTATGCTTCTTATATGGGTTTCACTGTCTATCAAATGGATGTCAAAAGTGCTTTCCTATATGGTCAAATTGAAGAGGAGGTGTATGTATGTCAACCTCCAGGGTTTGAAGACCCTGACCATCCTGACAAAGTCTACAAAGTTGTCAAAGCACTCTATGGACTTCATCAAGCACCCAGAGCTTGGTATGACACATTGGCCACTTATCTTTTGAGCAATGGATTTCAAAGAGGAAAGATTGATCAAACTCTTTTCATCAAAAGTCATCAAGGGCATATTTTGCTTGTTCAGATTTATGTAGATGACATCATCTTTGGATCTACCAAGAAGGAGCTTTGTGAAGAGTTTGAGAAGCTTATGAAGGATAAGTTTCAGATGAGTTCCATGGGGGAACTTACCTTCTTTTTGGGGTTGCAAGTTCAACAGAAGAAGAAAGGCATATTTATTAGTCAAGATAAATATGTCCATGAGATCCTAAAGAAGTTCAACTACACAGATGTGAAGTCTGCCTCCACTCCCACTGATTTAGAAAGGCCTTTGGTTAAAGATTCAGATGCTGATGATGTTGATGAACATCTGTATAGATCCATGATTGGATCTTTGATGTATCTTACAGCATCTAGACCAGATATCATGTTTGCAGTTTGTGCATGTGCAAGGTTTCAAGTTTCTCCAAAAACTTCCCATCTTTTAGCTGTCAAAAGAATTTTTAGATACCTCAAAGGCAAAAAACCTTTTCTAGGTCTTTGGTATTCTAAGGTTTGCCATTGGAGTTAGTTGCTTTTATGATGTGACTATGTGGATGGATACACTTGATAGGAAGTCAACACTGGAGGTTGTCAATTTTGGGGGAAATAGGTTGATTTCTTGGCAGTGCAAGAAAACAAACTGTGGTTTCACTTCTACAACTGAAGCTGAATATGTCGGCTGCTGCAAATTGCTGTGGACAATGTTACTCTGGATCCAAACCAATTGTTTTATTTTTTTTACTTGATTTGGGTACAATTTATGGAGACTATTATTTAATATTGACAATCTACAAGTACTATTTTGTATCATAGAAAATCATGTTCAACACTCTAAAACAAAAACATATAGATATAGGGCATCACTTTAGAAGAGATTGTAATACTATAAGTTGTTTCAAATGGCTAAAATTGATACTCAACTTAATGTAGCTGATCTTCTTACAAAAGGTTTTGATGCTGGTAGATTTCAGTACTTGGTTTCAAGTATTGGAATGCTCAATCCCTAAGGCCCAAATCTCTTATATGTTTTGTAAAGTTTGTTAAATAATAGTACTGTTAGTGTTTTGTAATTTAATACTGCTAGGTCTAATTAGTACTGCTAATTATAATTAAAACTGTTTATTAAAACTGTTACTTATAATTAGTACTGCTAGTGATGTTTAGGTTTCTTTGTTAATCCTGTGCATAACACTTAATACTGTTAACCAAGAACCATGTTTGGCTTTTGTTTTTCTTGGTTTTTAAGCTAACTGTTTCAGGATATACACTGAAGTGTGACATTGATGTTAGTCCATAATGTATCATTTGAGGGGAGGAAACATGATGGTTGTTCTTAAAGTGTTGGTAGTTACACCACACAACAAATGGTCATCAATTCACCATGTCTTATAGACATCAAGAATTGACTAGTCCAGAGCAAACGGCTACTGGTAAAGACTTTTCAAATCCGTTGATAGTTGATAGTTTACTAAAAACTATATGGTCTCCATGCACCATGTTGTTTCAATAAAGCATTGGCTAGTCCAGAGCAAACGGCTACTGGTAAAGACTTCTAATCCGTTTATAGTTGGTAGTTACTTCAAAACCTATATGGTATTCATTGCACCATGTTTTTCTAAATGAATCAATGGCTAGTCCAAAGCAAACGGCTATTGGTAAAGACTCATCAAATCGATTTATGGCTGGTAGTTTGCCAAAAATTACACTTTGTGTGAATTTGTGAGCTAAAACAAAAGAGTGAATTGGTGAGCTCAAAAATAGAAAGAGAGCTGTGGAAAAATGATAGAGTGAAAAGTGAGCCAATCAGAATTGAGAGATGATTGTGAGCCTAAAAACAGAAAAGAGAGATTGTGTGAGTGTTTTTTTAGTCTTTCAATCTTTGGAACTTTTTATGCTGTTGGGTGGAGGAAGTTAATATGCTAGGAAAATTTAATACTGCTAGGCCAAACAAAGTTAATACTGCTGGGATGACCGTTAGTACTGTTGAGGCCTAACAAAATTTATACATTAATTGATAGAGACGTTGAGATATTTCGCCAAAACATAGGGTAATTCGGCCTTTGACAATTGGATTTTCGGTGGATCCTAATATAATTTAGTAAGATTCTTTCAGGTTTATCCTTCAATTTTTAATATTGGTCAATTTATATTCCTCTGTTTTCTCTATCAAATTGCAATTAACTTTCTCCAGACCTAATACTTCCTTACACGATCAAATCCCACTTGATTACTCACAATTTCATTCATGGCAAACTTAGAATTTTGTGACAAACACAATATGGTTGCGTATCTGGAAAAATCTCCAGGAAGTGCAGGGTTTCATCAGATCATTGACTTCATCAATAGAAGTCATATTTGCTATGCACTTACTAAGAAACCGAGGTGGTGTTTCGTCATAAAACCAATTTTGGAGGACTGCTGCGTTTGTGGTATGAGGTAATGGCAAGTCATGATTTTCATGCTACTGTTGATGGTCACTCGCTTTCCATCACTGAAGGTTCTATAAGGCGACATCTCAAGTTGGATGATCAAGACGGACTTATTTCTCTTCCAACTTCAGAGATTTTTGCTCAATTGGCACTTATGGGCTATGTTACTGATTCAGATAAGTTAACTTTTCAGAAAGGTGCTTTTTCACCTCAATGGAGGTTTCTTATTCATTTAATACTTCACTGTTTAAGCCCCAAGAAGACTGCTTGGGAGCAGTTTAGTAGCAATATTGCAGCGGCTGTCATTTGTTTAGCTACAAATAGAAGGTTTAATTTCTCTAGGATGATCTTTGACCATATGGTGTCTAACATTTCTAGTCCCCATAAGTTTTTGATGTACCCTAGGTTTATCCAACTATGCTTAGACATGCAGAGACACAAGCTCCAACAACACTCAAGAGTCTATTTAGTCCCATCTCTCACAATGAAGGTGTTTAGTAACATGAAGAGATCCACCAAGGGATTTTCCGGACAGGAGGTTCCTTTGTTTTCCACTATGTTAGATGCTGCTGAATCCTCACACTCACCTTCTAGATCCACATCTTCACCTTCCCCTACACCTACATCTTCACCTACACCTGAATCTATCCATACTCAACCATCTCCTCCTCAACCTTCACCAACTCACCTTGGCTCAGAATATCATCCTCCTACACCCCATGACTCACCTCTCCATGCTGTTCACTCACATGGAAGTGGGAAGTAAGTAATGAGGGTTTGTTTGAAACTACAAGAATTGATGAATTTGATTAACACACTTTCTGACATGGTTGGAGTTCTAGAGGCTGATTTGACCAAGACAAAGCACACCTACAGTTCTGCTTACACTAAGCTTATTCTAAGGGTCAAGAAACTAGAGGCTCAGATAAAGGTTGGGAATGGTAAGGAGACATTCTAGATTTATTTTTCAGATAGAAGGAGTTGAAGATGATTACTTACCAAAACAGGGGAGAAGTTTTCTAATGAAGGTTTTAAAGATGATGAAGGAGTTCATGAAAAAGCAAGCACTGAAACTGAACTTTTTATACAAGAAGTAACTCCAACTGAAGTCATCCATGAGCAAGAGGGCAGTGGGAAAGCTAGTGATGAGATTAGTACTGCTGGCAAGAAGACAGTACTGCTGTGAAGAATGTTCAACAGTTAGTATGCTGAAGTAACATTAGTATGCTGGGTGAAACGGGCTACTTACTCAAGAGAAGTGATAGTAAAAGAAAGATATAGGGTAAAGGTATAATGACAGATGAAGAGCCCACGAAGAAAATCAATAAGGAGCTTGTGCAAGAAAAATTAGTTTTGCTGAAGCAATTAGGATTGAAGGAACAGAAGCTATGAGGAAGAAGGGCTCAAATTGCTAGTGATGCAGAGATTGCAAGACAATGGGAGATGAGGAAAAGAAAAAGCTATGGGTGATGCTGAGTCTACAAGAAAATTGACTGGAAATGATCCTTCTGTCCTTCGATATCATTCTCTCAAATGAAGCTATGTTAAATTGCAAGCTAGAAGGATACTTGATCAAGTATTTTGAAGAACCAAGGAATATTTTAAAGATAACTGATTCCGGGGATGTCGTACAATGAATGTAAGGCTGTTTTTGAAAAGCTTTAGGATTTCATCAAACATTTGTGCCTGTTGGATGCAGTGAAAGCAATGTAAGAAGCAAGTCCCTGAAAAATAAGGTCTTTGAAAAGATGTGCGAAGAAGAGGCTGTTGCACAAGAAGAAAAGCTAAGAAGTTGTCAAAGAACCAGCTGCAAAGAGGAAGATGGCTTATTCCTTAGAAAAACAACTAGGACGAGACGAAAGTTTAGTTGAAAATACTGATAAAGATGAACTCAAGAATTTTTGGATATGTACCCAGAGAGGATGCTCCAATAGATGTTGATTCTTTATCTACAAAGGTTTCCTATTGTTAGATGGAAAAAAGTTGTGTTGACAGAGACTATCATGTACTATCAAGTTTTTAATAGTAACTCCTAGGTGCTTACGCCAAAGCAGTGGAGGTTTTTGATCCTTTATCAAGCCTATGGTAATTCATATACTATGACAGGTAGTGAGTGTTTATTTTTCCCGTTTCTTATAAATGTTGTAATTCATTATTACACCGAGAGAAAGAGAGAATCCAAACACTTATGTGAGATGCAAGTATATAATTTTCGTGCTTTTAATTACGAGGTCTATCCAGTTGTTCCATAAACTATATTTATTGAGTAGGTTAAATGCCCCCGTTTTTGCTATTTACTAGGTAGAAAGCTCATTTGCTTGAGGACAAGCAAATCCTAAGTAGAGGTATTTAATGAGGTGTCATTTTATACACTTTTTTAGGGCTACTGATCCACCTAAATTATGCAAATATGCCCAAATTATGTGCTTAATCATTTCTTTTTGTTGTTTTAGCATTTGGAAGGCATTTGGAGGAAATACACGTGACCTGGGCTCAATTTAGGAAGAAACTAGACAAGATTTCAACTCTACACAAATTTGATCAAGAAAAGTGTTAGGAATAAATCTTCTTATGACTTAACACTGCCAACAGTACTAAAGAAGTTAGTACTGCCAGCATAATGTTAGTACTGCCAAGGAAACTTAATACTGCCAAGTGAAGAAGTTTGTACTGCTAAATGGTCAAAGCTGATGATATGAAGATAAGAATGCGTGGAGAGGATTTCGGGATATTTAATTTTGAATTGTAACTGTTCCTAATAGATAGGCAGATTTATGTGTAAAGGGCTCCTTGTATTTCTATAAAAGGAGATCCCTAGAGTAGTGATTGATAGACTTTTAAGATATACCTTAGAGAGAATTTGTAATAGCTTCAAGGTTGTGTAACCCCAGTACTTAAAGAGTACTCGTATTATTTATAATATTGAAGCTGTGAGTTTTGTGATTATTGTTTGTGTGTGATCATTATTGTTTCATTCATACGTTTCTCTAGAGTATCAAAGTGTAGATTCCGCATACACTTTGATATACATACAAAGTCTCAATCTTTGTTATTTTGGATTCTTCCAAAGTAACAAACTCTTTATATCATAAAGAACCGATCAAGGCGTGGGATCAACACATCAGATTCAAGAAAAAGATAACGTGATTAGACACCTGAAAGATCTAGTCGCTAATGTGAATGACAGAACTCGTGAGCCTTATAATGCTATAGATGTCACTGCTCTTATTGAACAAAATGATTACGATAGAGTAGAACTAGAAAAGGTCAAACAACATTACAAGGAATTGTATGACTCAATTAAGATCACGCGTGCTCACACAAGTGAAAAGACGTCTACCATGTTGAATGAGATTGAGAGTCTAAAAGCTCAATTGCGAAGCAAAGAGCCTTGTTTCACTAGTGACTATGTCAAACCAAAAGTTCTTGCTCCTGGCATGTATGCCATTGACGTTAAACCCATCCCTCATCCCCTTAAGAACAATAGGAGTGCTCATTTAAACTATATCAGCCATCTTAAGGAGAGTGTAGAAACGGTTAGGGAGATTGTAGAGGAAGCTAGAGTAGTTAAACCACTGGATAATTCACTTAACTATGCTTGCCAATACACTAAGTTATCTCAGGAATTGTTAGAATGTGTGATTGGCACTTGCCCAAAAAGTTTCAATGAAAGAGATAACAAGGCTCCCTCTACCCCTGTTACTAGGAAAAAGCAAGTTACGTTTAGTGATAAACCAGGAACTTCTTCTAGCAACACACAGAAACACAAAGTGCACCAGAGAGTTCAACAGACTAATATCCCTGTGATTCCCTCTACAGGAGTAAACGATTCCACTGAAGCAAGCGGATCAAAGCCTAGAAGCAATACAAAGAAAAATAGGATCCTGCCTGCTAAGAAGGAGAATAAGAAGGAAGTAGAAGTACGCCTTAGGACAAATAAGTCAGTTTGGACAAAAGTGAATCGGGTTGATTCTAGCATTAGCTCTAAGCGTGTTGTAATTAATTCGAATTCTGAATCTGTGTGCAAAACTTGTAACAAATGTGTAAACTCTGCAAGTCATGGAATGTGTGTTGTTAATATCTTGAATTCTGTGAATGTTACCCCCATCATTAGAATTGTCTTGAATAAAGACAAGCAGATCTGGAAACCAAAAGGCAAACTGTCTGATAACAGTTTAAACAAGACCAAGCAGATCTGGAAACCAAAAGAACTTCAATTGGTGGCACTTCCTATCTTCTACCTAATCCTCTATCACATAAAAGACAAACGTTGATAACAGTTTGTACAAGACCCAGCGGGTTTGGAAAGCTACGGGAAAACTATTTGCAGATATTGGTTATCAATGGAGACCCACAGGGAAAGATAACTCACCTCAAGAAAACTTGATTGCGGTTTCAATAGAGGACCCACAGTAAAGAAATTTGCTTTGGCGATATGTGCCATTTAACTAAGTCTTTCTGTGAAATGTTCTATCTATATGCTAAACCAAAAGGCCCAACAAAAAAAAAACAAAATTGGGGAACCGAAATTCAAACTCTCCAAACTCGATGTTTTCAAAATGCAGGTCGTAAGTCATGCTTTGGTATCTGGACTCAGGCTCTGCTCAAAACATAAGACAGGGAAATCGTTCACAAAGCTCTTGAATTTTGTGGAAAAAGCTTCATCGGGTCAGTCAAATTCGGTATTTTCACTTTAGGAGCTAGCATGGGTATGGAGATTATGTTATGGGTGACAGTGTGATCTCAAGTAGTATACTACGTGGAGGGACTTGGACACAATTATTCTATGTAGGGCAATTTTGTGATATCTGATCTTGAAGTGGCCTTTCGAAAGCTACTTGCTTTGTTCGTTGATATTACGGGTACATATATCCTTAAAGGTAGTCGTAGGCACCAATTTGTACACGATCTCAATTGATGAAAATGATGAAGTCTTCTTCCGAGATTGCTTTGCTGGTCTATAGCTTCCAAGTCCAAATCATAGTTGTGGCCATCGTCGTTTTAAACCATTTAAACTTCGGCATCACGATAATGATCTTGCTCGAAAAGATCTGGTTTTTAGTTTTTTATTTTTAGTAGAGTATTTAGTTTTTTCTTAGTTTATAGAGTTTATAGAGTAGTTATATATCTTTTTACGTTTTAGTATAGAGTTTGTGTAGAGGTCTACCTAAATTGAAGTTTGAAAGGATCAACTTTGCTCGCCTGTCATCCTTGGAAAAAGCAAGGAAGTTCTCCCATGGCCAAAATCTAAAAAAACAAATATGGGAAGTTCTTCATTACCCTTCACAAGGATCTGTGTGGTCCAACGAGAGTCCAGAGTATCAAAGGGGAAGGAAATACATCTTAGTCATCATAGATGACTATTCAAAGATTCACATTGGGTAAATAGTTCTGCGATATGGTCAAAGGTATGAAACTCCAAAGTTTTGTCACCAACTTTCTTAAAAGCATATACAGGTTTGGCTCTCAACTCAAAACAGTCAGATTCATTCGCAAGATAAACGGAACGGAATTCGTCAACCAGTTATTCTGAATACCTATGAACGGTGGTTGGGCATATTTCATCAAAAGTTGTTTCGAGTATCTCTCAACAAAATGGCATTGTTTGAAGACGTAATCGTACACTGGTGGGGGATTAGCGCCACGTACAATGATGATATTCTCGAAAGCTCCCATGTTTTCTTTGGGAAGACGCTGTAAGCCACTGCTTGTTACTCCAGAACCGATCAACTAATCATACTCGTCATAACAAAAACCCTTATGAGCTTGTGCATGATAAGAACCTGATCTTTCATTCTTCCGCGTATTGGTGCTCTGTGCTATATACAATTGATAGGGAAAATATAGGAAAATTTCAAGCCAAAGCTGACATTGGGGATTTTCGTTGGGTTCATGCTCATAGCAGGAAGGGCTTATTAGAATTACAACAAGAGAACTCGTCAATTAATGGGAAACAATTCAGTCACATTCGATGAGATTGACCAGGTCAATGGCTCCTGTAACGCATCAGTTCAGGAACCCGAGCCCTTTCATCAGACCCTGGACAACTAAATCGGGCTCGCTCCAACCGACAAAGAGCTGGAGATGTTATTTCAACCGATGTTTGATGAACACTTTGAACAAACTCGAGTTAATGATCCTAGTAACTTTGCTACTGAAATAATGCTCAAGTTGTCCACCAGGTACATCTTTTGTCTCAACAATTGCTCAAGATGCACTGTCAACAAGTGCATCATCGTCAAATCGATATTTCATTCTTCCAGTCCAAACATCAAGAAATAGCAAAGAACCCATTTCAAGGAAGACACCACCCAATCATTACGATGTTCTTCATCCTTCCATAACCTTGTTTTGGGATCCTAGGTTCGGCAACAATCATCATTTCTGGGAATGTTAATGCATCTGGAACCCAACAAGTTAACCTACCCTCCAGATCATCTCAAAAGAGGACATAGATCATCCTCTGAATTACATCGTTGGCAATCCTTCTCGTCTGATTACTACCAGAAAACAGTTAGCATCCGATGCTTTGTGGTGCTGTTTCCATACTGAACTGTCCAAAGTCGAACCCAAGAACTTCAAAATGGCCGTGATAGAAGACTGCTGGTTTCAAGCCATGCAAGATGAAATTCACGAATTTGATCGACTTGAAAGTATGGGGAATTTGTATCTATGGTTATCGCTCTCCAAGTGGATCTACAAAGTGAAGCTGGTGATATGGTGATGTATCAGTGAAAATTAAAGCTGGTTAGTTGCAAAGGGATATCGTTAGGAGGAAGGTTATTGTGTTGAGAATCGTTTTGCTCCAGTTGCCACGGATAGAGGCCATCAGAAATATTCATTGTACTGCGGAAAACCTAAGACAATGATCATCTACCAGATGGATGTCAAACTGCTTTTCTGAATGGTGATCTTCAAGAAGAAGTCTTTGTCAGTCAACCTAATGGTTTGAAGACCAGGAAAATACCTATCAGTCTATCGTCTAAAGAAAAGTCTATATGGGCCTAAAGCAGGCACCAAGGGATGTATGATACCCTCTCAAAGTTCCTGTGGCCAACATTTCTTTGCAAAAGGGGCGCAGTGGATACAACGCTATTCACTCACGTTAATCATGCAAACATAATTCTACTTGTTACAAATATACGTAGATGACATCATTTTGCCTCAACAGAATCATAATGTGTGTAACATTTTTCAAACGAGAGGAGCTCTAAATTTCAGATGTCGATGATGGGACATTGTCGTTTTTCTTACTTAGGACTACAAGTTCTCAAAGTCCCGGAGGCCATCTTTATTAACCAGCTAAATATGCTCTCGAAACCTTAAAAGAAATATGGAATGGATCTCTCTGACCTTGTCGATACACCAATGGTGGATCGATTGAAACTCTGGACGAGGATCCATGGGGAATCCAGTTGGACAAACTCGATTTAGAGGAATAGTGGGTCCCTAATGTACCTTACAGCATGTGACCCGACCTTGTATTCGTTGTTTGCTATGTGTGCTAGATATCGGGCTAAAGCCTACCAAATGCACTTTGAAGCCATCAAACGTGTTCTTGCTGGTACTTGAATGGGAACCTTTAACATGGGTTTTGGTATCGAAAGAAAACGCCATGTCACTAACAGCTTATGCCAGATGCGGATCATGCGGGAGGGGATTGTCAAGATTCATGAAGCAAGTACGTCGGAAGTGCTACTCCAGTTTCTTGGAGGATAGATTGGTTAGCTGGTCATCAAAGAAACAACGAAGCACGGCAATATCATCTATAGAGGCTGAATACATCCCATGTCTGGGATGTTGTGCCAAATCCTTTAGATGGATCACAGCTCAAAGACTTTCGGATTTGACTTTTCAAAAAAATAAATTCATTTCTGTACTGTTGATAACAAAAGTGCTATTGCTCTTTGCTGTAACATCGCCCTAGCACTCTCGCTCTAAACACATTGGACTTACCGGCACCACTTCAATCCAAGAGCAAGTGGAAAAATGAGTGGTTGATACTGTACTTGCGTAGGAAACGAATTATCAATTGCAGACATCCTCACAAAGCATTCTCAAGAGAACGGTTCGAATATTCTTTCACGCCTAGGCATGAAGAGGTTTGACCCCTGAAAACTTCAAACGTCTTCAAGAAGGATGAGGATGAGTAAAAACAAATGCCTTCGTGTGTCATTTGGTCATTTCATAAAAAAAAAATAAAAAAATAAAAAAGAAATTATTATAATAACTTATAAATTTATGTTTATTATTGAGTATATAAGTCTAATAAAACACTTAGGAAATATTTTAAGTCATTTGGAATTACTAGAAGGCTTGCAATTACTTCAAATTGCAACCCGGTTTAATGTCTGGGCATGGATTACTTTATATCCATGCTTTATGGGAGTAGAGTAAAACAATGGTAATGGGGGAGCTGTTCGCCTGATCTTTTCATCTCAATCAACGACTACAGCTCTTTCAATAGAAACCGGGTCGTTGTTTGAGGGGGAGAGTGAATGTGAAAAAATCTAAGGGGTTATAAAAGACTGTGGGTTGCTATAAAAGTCTAATCTTAGATGGTTGTTGTATTCTAAGGGGTTAATATTTGAAGGGGAGTTAATTAATTTTAACTCAAAAGGTCCAAAGTTATCTATTGTTGTAATGTTTAGGGTGTAAAAAGCATTTGCTCTTTGTTTCCTAGCCTTATTAACCAATAGGGACTAAGTTGGCCAATTGCCTAATCTTAGAAATGCCTTAGAAATACTTAAAACAAGAAATAAAAGAAGATGGAAACCAAAGGGACCAAATCTGCCAAGTATGTAACTTAGGAGTATAAAAGGGCGGCGAGTTGCCATTTGGTCAAATCCTTCGAAAACATGCGCATAAAAGAATGGTTTTCGTAGGAAAAATCTCTTAAGAGAAGAAAGATCTACGCTACGAAAAGGAGCGAAATCGCCCTCAGAGGTAGCCTTGCTACCACCCTCAGGTGGATTAGGGGTCACCTGCTTCTTAGACTTAGGAGTGGCGCCCGTATGGCTAGATTTTCTCTGGGGTCCCGGTTCCAAGCTCTGAGTGAAGCCCCAAAAAGGCTTCTTGATTTTTGATCTCCAAACTTTCCCAATCAATCTTGAATTTTGCATCCACCTTGGGGGAGCAGAGCAGTCAAAGAATGAAATAGATCAAATGATTGTTCTAGAATTTGACGGAAATGGAAGGCTTTGGACTATGAACCTATTAAAGAAGGCCCTATAGAGTAAAGGGAAGTGCATGAATTCTTGGAAAAAGGAAAAATCAAAAGATTATATATATCTTTTTTGTTTATAGATAGATCATTCTCTTCGATCTTATCTTTGATTGCTTTTTATGAAGTCGCACCGGGAGCTAGTGCTTGCTATCTAAGAATAGCTCCATGGATCTCATCAGAAATCTATGCGGGTCCCTTCCCATGGTTAAAATGCTCTGAGGTTACGCCTTTTTGGGGCTTCACTCAGAGCTTAGAACCGGGACCCCAGAGAAAATCTAGCCATACGGGCGCCACTCCCCGAGCAGCGCTCCTCCTTTTATGTTCTTTCGCTGAGGCGAGGATTGGCATCAGATGACTTCACTTGAGACATAACTTCTTCCGATAACTGAACTTCAAGTCAAAGAAAAAACACACACACACACTCACGCAACTCGCCGCCAAGAACTAAGCATCAAATCGCCGACTTCGAGGGTTTCTCGCAAAGGTAATCATAGATCCTTAATCTATATCAATTATGTTGTGTGTATATCAAAGGAATCGAATGAAAACACATTAAAAAGTGTAGAAAAATAGATCTAGGGTCGTTTTAAGATAAATACACCAATGTAGTGCTGTAGGGTGTGATCTAGTTGCTGGGAAGTGTTCATAAGGCATATATTAATGTGTTTTGATGTGTGGTTTTCTATCTCAAACATTAGTGAATGAGTTGCCCTTGATTCTTACCGGCGAGTTGCGTGTATTTCTTAACGGCGAGTTGGTTATTTTATTATTTATTAATAAATTACTCAACCCGCTGGTTCAAACGGCGGGTTGACAACAGCGAGTTGTCATACGGCGGGTTGACAACAGCGAGTTGCCTAAACGGCGGGTTGACAACAGCGAGTTGTCATACGGCGGGTTGACAACAGCGAGTTGCCTAAACGGCGGGTTGACAACAGCGAGTTGCCTAAACGGCGGGTTGACAACAGCGAGTTGCCTAAATGGCGGGTTGACAACAGCGAGTTGTCATACGGCGGGTTGACAACAGCGAGTTGCCTAAATGGCGGGTTGACAACAGCGAGTTGCCTAACGGCGGGTTGACAACAGCGAGTTACCTAAACAGCGGGTTGCCTTATGGCGGGTTGTCTAACAGCGGGTTGTCTAAACAGCGAGTTGCCATAATTTTTCGATTATTTTAATCCAACAGGTAAACCGCCGTCTCTCGGCGGTTTGGTCGAATATTTTTATTCATTAAAATATTCAACCCGCTCCTTTTCGCGGCGGTTTGCTCAATTCTCCTAACGGCGAGTTGGCATTCTGCCTGGCAGCGGTTTGGGCTAAGTTTCATATTTTGGCCCATTGTGCCCAATAATCTATCAAGGCCCCTTCGAATGACCCAGTTGCTTTTCTAAAACCCCATCCGGGCTTAG
>BQNB010153755.1:0-14542 GCA_026074375.1 Tanacetum coccineum
TTAAAAGTTTTTGAAAAATAAAAAAAATAGCAAAAAGTTAAGCCACAGGTTCGAACCTGTGACCTAACTCTTAACACCCACACGTCTCACAAACACACACACTAACCACAGCACCAGACTAGGGCCATCTGTTAGAAACCCACACCACTTAATATTTAAACCCTTTTTGCCTCTTTTAGTTTTAAGCACTTCGAGTGCTTTTCTGGCTTATTTAGGCTTATTCGTTTGAGCTTATTTCAATTTTTCATTTTTCATGAGAACCTTTTACCTTTAGCTATTTTCAGTATTTTTCTTAAATTTTTAATTCAAAGTTTTATATTTTTCGTACATTTATTAGTTTTAAAACTTAAAAAAATCATAAAAAATAGAAAAATAATCAAAAAAATAAAATTCTTTTTTATAAAATTTCCTTTTATCATATTTTAGGATTAGGAATTAAATTAGCTTTCGTAGGTCTTAAATTTGATATACTTGCTTTTTAGTCGCGTTTTCTTTAATTCCCGTTATCGTTTTTGAGCTTAATTGTTTAAATTGCTTAGTCGTTTACTTTCCTTTGCATGTTTTCAGCTGTAGAAATAGATAACCAAATCAAAATATTTGAAACTATTCAAATCATTGTCCAAATTAAAACGGGGTTTCAATTCATAATTCTTGGGGTATAAACGACCCAGTGAACACTTACCGGTAAAACGTACGATATTTTTGTGAGATTTTCCTAATTACCTTTGTCCTCAAGGGTAGTTTTGGAATTTCACTACTTTTATATTATACGTATACTATTTGAAACGTATCAAATTTTTGGCGCCGCTGCCGGAGAGTTGTGTTAAAGATTATCTCGTTTGAATTTGTCGATCTTGATTTGGAGAACCTTTCGTCTTTTGAAAAAAAAAATAATAATAAAATAAAAAGTAAAAAATATATTTCTTTTTCTTTTTACTATATGTAGAAGTTTAAATAAATAAAAAAAATACAAAAATATTTGCTCTTCCGGATTTTTCGAATTTTATATTGTTCTCTTAAATACTAAAATACACAAGCAATTTAATTCTCTTACTAGAGAATTTGTGAATATCCATTAATAAGTTTCCAATCCAAATATTCAAAAAAAAGTAACCGTCTTGTGTCACTTACGAAAAAGGCGCACCTCTTTTGTGAAATAAGCTATTAGGAGGGTTGTTCCATGGAACTACGACCCGAAGGGACAAATGTTTTTAAGGCGATTCGCTCCAACTACGTCCCCCGTTTGCAAGTTTCACTTAAGGGAGTTACCCTAAGTTTGTTGATTATTCGGTGAAACAAAAATATTTTTGTGTATATATTTTCTCTCCTCGTTTGTTTTGTTTAGTGCATGCGCACTAGAAATTCCAATTTTCCAAATAATTCACCCGTAACCATTCCGAGACGTCAAAATAGAAGACATGCTCCAAACGTAGTCGAACCCAAGCTTCGTACTATCGTTGAAGTTGCACCAATGGCGGAACGAACAATGAAAGAGCTACTCCAAGCACCCACGGAAGGGTATGAAGAAGCTATCGTCATACCAGAAATTAATGCGGATCATTTTGAGATTAAGACAAATTTGCTACAATTAGTCCAAGCTAGCCCATTTCCTGGTTTTGAGAGGGAAAGCCCCCATACTCATATTAATAATTTCAAAAGGATTACCTCGACTTTAAGATTTAGGGATGTGCCGAATGATGTGATTATACTTATGATGTTTCCATATTCACTCGAGGGGAACGCTAGGATTTGGTACGATAAAGAACCTCCTAATTCTATCTTGACTTGGGAGGATCTCGTAACCAAATTCGTGAATCAATTTTTCCCTCCCTCGAAGACCACTCACTTAAAAAATGTAATCTCTCGTTTTACCAAAAAATTCGATGAGACATTTAGTGAAGCATGGGAACGATTTATGGAAAGGCTTAGAGCTTGTCCTCACCACGGATTTACGGAGTTAACTCAAGTTGATACTTTTTATAACGGTTTAAATGATAATGATCAAGACTCCTTAAATGCCGCGGCGGGTGGAAATCTTTTGAGTAAGACTACTAGAGAGGCCTTGAACATAATTGAGAATAATTCAAAAGTTCGTTATTCACGAAACAAACCGAATGTTTCTAGGATGAATATGATTCTAGGAAAGTTACTAGTATGGTACGGATGAAATAATTGCATAAGCTTGCGGACCAAATTTCGACCTTAGTTGAGATTGTTTCTAAGAAAGTTGTCGCTCCCGCTACGGTTAAAGAGGTTCAGGAATCTTGTATTACTTGTGGTGGTACTCATGCTTACTAAATTATCCTAATACCGATAGCAATCAATCGAGTGTTTGTGCGGCAACGGGTACTTACAATCAAGTAGCGCCAAAGTGTTTTTTATGGGTTAATAAGATAACGAGTGTTATCTCTTGTAGTATAAAGAGATAACGACCGTTAGGGTTTAGGGGCCTTTTGTGAAATATGTTTAACAATGAGGGGCTGTTTTGGGAATTTTTGGGTTTTCTCATTTAGTAGTTGACCAATGTTGACCAATGGTTGACTTTGAAAGCATTCTCCTGGCTCTTGTACACTCTATCCGTTCCCGTGTCCGTGTTTGTCTGGTTTTGACCGTTTTCTTTTGATATTTACATTATCCATACCTACGCAATCACAAAGACAAAACAAGCAATATACAAGCATTTTAAGCATAATTTTGTGTTTTATCGGCCATTTTTGATATAAAACGGATATGTGTTTTCACACATATCAAGGAGAATCTTAGGAAAAATTTGAATAATGATATGAAGAATATTTTAGGTAGTTTATTCCAAAACCAAGCCTCAACTTCGGGTACTCTTCCGAGTAATACTATTCCAAACCCGAAGGGTGAGATAAAAGCAATCACTACTCGAAGTGGTGTTGCTTATGAGGGACCTTCGATTCCTACTAATCCTTCTCCCAAAAAGGTAGTGGAACAAGAAACCGAGGAGACAACGGATAAGGAGCAAACTAATTTCCAAGGAAGTACCGCTCACATCCAACCTCCGGTTATTCCCATTCCGGAACCCGATGTTCCGAAGACTTTACCTAAGCCTAATATTCCATATCCTTTGAGATCTAATGATCAAAAGCTCCATGAAAAAGCTACGAAACAAATGGAGAAATTCTTCCAAATCTTTCAAGATTTGCACTTTGACATTAGCTTCGCGGATGCTTTACTTTTGATGCCAAAATTTGTCTCTACGATTAAAAGTTTGCTCACAAATAAGGACAAGTTGTTTGAATTAGCTAAGATACCGTTGAATGAGAATTGTTCGGCGATGCTCCTTAAGAAGCTCCCCGAAAAGCTTGGAGATCCCGACAAGTTTCTTATACCATGTGATTTCCTGGGAATGGATGTATGTCACGCCTTGTCCGATCTTGGCGCGAGCATAAATCTTATGCCTCTTTCCATTTGGAAGAAGCTTTCCCTACCTGAATTTTCCCCTACTCGGATGACTCTCGAGCTAGCGGATCGATCCATTACTCGTCCTAAAGGAGTCATCGACGACGTCTTTGTTAAAGTGGGGAAGTTTCAATTTCCTACCGACTTTGTTGTTGTTGATTTTGAAGCTGATCCTCGGGTTCCTCTCATTCTCAGGAGATCCTTCTTGAGGATCGGCCGTGCTTTAATCGATGTGTATGAAGGAGAGCTTATCTTAAGGGACGAGAATGAACAATTAATCTTTCATGTCGATAGCACTTCAAAACTTCCTCAAAAGCATGCAAACGAGTCAATTAATATGATTAATTTCATTGATGTCATATGCGAGGATAGTTTTGAAGAAGTATTACGATTAAAGAAATCAAATCATCCCTCGAGTGGCAGTACCACTCCGCTTTCTGATTCTCGTCCTAGTCTCACATCTTTTGAGACTATCGATTCTCTTTTTGAGGAGTTCGCCTATGAACTTGCTCTTCTTGACCCATTTCCACCGGGAAATGAGGATGTTAATTTTAAAGTCGATCATAGAGAAATTGAATTGTTACTTAACCGTGATCCGTCAACAGATTTTTCACCTAAGATTACGATTGATCCTAATCCCGAGAGGTTCATCAACGAACCTGTTCTAGTTTGCTTACCTCCATCGGGAGATGACGACGATGACAAAGGATGTGATTTGCCTTTTTGTGATAATAAAATGATTTTCTTGAATCCTCTCTTCGGTTTTAATGATGATTTTACTTCTAGTGATGACGAGTCATTACCCGATGAGGATGTTCCGAAAGATAATGTAATAATTTATTTAAACCCTCTTTTTGAATTTGATGACAATTACAACTCTAGTGACATTAATCCTCTTTTTAATGAGATGTTAGAGGATGTCGAGAGCGACGACTCCAATGTTTCTAATTTTGATGAGCCAGTTTTATTTAACACACCTCTTTTCAATGAGGATGAGTGTTTCGACCCAGGAGGCGATATTGATGAGATCGATGCTTTTCTAGACGATTATAAAGACTCGAGGGCAGACGTTCTTGAGATTTTGCATAACACCACCCATAATCTCTCCCCCGAGGTAGTTTTCAATCATGAACCACAATGCTTTAAGGATGAACCTAAACTTGGTAATATGAAACATATGATCAAAGTTTTTTACTTACACAAAATAAGTTATACTTGTTTTTCTAGATGGATTTGGATACTTTCACATCCCAATAGTACCAAGACCATGAGAAAACCCTTTTACATTCCCTTATGGAACTTTCGCCTTACCGTCGCTTGCCATTTGCTTTGTAATGATCCGTTACTTTCTCAAAGGTGTTATGATGGCCCTATTTCATGATATGATCAAATAAGATATAGAAGTTTTCATGGATGATTTCTCGGTTTTTGGGGATTGCTTTGCTTCTTGCCTCTCCAATTTAGACAAATGATAAAAGTGTGATAGACACGAATTTATTAGTTCTAATTGGAGAAGTGCAAAATAAAGTGCCATTTTATGTGTAAAGAAGGAATTGTGTTAGGTCATAAAATTTCAAAGTCCAGGATTGAGGTCGATCGAGCTAAAGTCGATGTTATCGCTAAGCTACCTTATCCGACCACAGTAAAAGGTGTTAGGAGTTTCTTAGGTCATGCCGGTTTTACCACTCGATTTTAATTTAAAAAAATAATTAAATTTTTTTTTAAAAATTCAAGACTGTTCCAAGTAGCTAGACCTATGACTCACTCCTGAGAAAGATGCACTGTTTGTGTTTTGTCAAGATGGTATTAATGCTTTTGAGACTCTTAAAAAGAAGCTTACCGAAGCTCCGATCTTAGTTATCCCTGATTGGAACCTACCTTTCGAACTTATGTGTGATGCTAGTGATTTTTCGATTTGTGCGGTTTTGGGACAACGAAAGACGAAGCATTTTTAGCCTATACATTATGCTAGAAAGACAATGACCAAAGCTCAAATTCATTACACTACAACGGAAAAAGAAATGCTTGCCGTAGTTTATGCTTTTGAAAAGTTTCGGCCATATCTTGTCTTATCCAAAAGTATAGTGTATACGGATCACTCGGCTCTTAAATACCTTCTTAGTAAACAAGATGCTAAGCCGAGATTGCTCTGGTGGGTTCTCCTCCTACAAGAATTTGATATCATCATCCGTGATAAGAAAGGGACGGAGAATCTCGCGGCCGATCATTTATCTAGACTTGAGAATCCTCATAAGGATGTGTTAGAAAATAAAGACATAAATGAAAATTTTCCTTTAGAAACTCTTGGAGTTATATCTAGTGGAAGTACCCCATGGTTTGCCGATATTGCAAATTTCCATGCGGGGAATTTTATCATAAAAGGGATGTCGTCCCAACAAAAACAAAATTCTTTAAAAACGTTAAAAATTACTTTTGGGACAATCCCTACCTTTTTTGGATTTGTGCGGATCAAATCATTTGACGGTGTGTGCATGGCCAAGAAGCTTTTGATATCCTCAAAGCTTGTCATGAAGGACCCACCGGGGGCCATCATGGTGCCAATCTCACCGCTAAGAAAGTATTTGATGCCGGTTTCTTTTGGCCGACCATATATCGAGATGCCCATACTATGATCAAATCTTGTGATACGTGTCAACGTCAAGGAAAAATTTCTCAAAGGGATGAGATGCCTCAAAACGTTATTCAAGTTTGTGAAATCTTTGATGTATGGGGTATCGATTTTATGGGTCCATTCCCGTCTTCACGAGGGAATAAATACATTCTCGTAGCCGTTGACTACTTATCAAAATGGGTAGAAGCGAAGGCGCTCCCCACTAATGATGCTCGAGTTGTAGTAAAATTTTTGAAATCTCTTTTCGCCCGATTTGGAACACCTAGAGCTATTATAAGAGATCGTGGGACCCATTTTTGTAATAATAAATGTGCTAAAGTAATGTCTAAGTATGGGGACACTCATCGTCTTGCTACCGCTTATCATCGACAACGATTGTTGGACAAAGTGGTGGTTTCCAATCGGGGCTTGAACGGTATTCTGGAGAGCACGGTTAGTAAAAAATACCGTGCCTCATGGGTCCGATAAGTTAGGAGTCGCTTTATGGGCATTCCGTACACTTTCAAGACACCGATTGGTTGTACTCCTTATAAGCTCGTGTACGGAAAGTCTTGTCATCTACCTATCGGAGTTAGAGCATAAGGCATAGTGGGCCTTGAAACATGCTAATTTTGATCTTAAAACCGCGGGTGATCACCGAACGCTTCAAACTTAATTAAAGTTAATGAGCTTCGTGATCAATATACGAGAATTTTTTAGTATATAAGAGAAGACGAAGAAGCTTCACGGACTTAAGATCAAAATGCATTTTCAATGTTGGTGATCGAGTTTTTCTCTTCATTTCTGTCTAAAAGATATTCTCGGGGAAATCTTAAAACCCGTTGGTCGGGACCTTTGTCACCATCACCAGTTTTTCCATATGGGAACCATCGAGTTATCTCAACCGATGGTCCTAGCTGTAAGGTGAAAGGTCATCATGTGGAGCATTACTTGGAGGGGACATACCATCAAAGGAGTCCCGGATCTCCAAACTTTCCCCATGAACAACTTAATTCGGGGATCGAGTCAAGCTATGTGACTCGGTTACCAAAAACAAAGCGCTTCGTGGGAGGCACCCCATGCTTATCTTTTTCTTTCTTATTTCACTGGTGATGTGAGGAGGCCTTGTCCTCTTCGATTCTGTTATTTGTGACTTGTGATTATTGTGTAGGAATGATCAAAATTTTGAAGACTCTCGTGTTCGGTGTTTTATCCCAGTCCACTCGAGCTTCCTAGCCTTTGCTTGCCATTAGTTTGGGGAAATCCGATATCCTAGATTATTATCGACTAAGCGGTTTTAAATTTTTGTGATACTTTCTCCATGCTCGGATTATGCATTCGACTTTTTGAGTTCTAGTATGGGGTTTTGAGCCTTAGACTAGGAAACATTGAGGACAATGTTTAGTTTTAGTATGGGGTGGTATATCTTCGATATGATCTTACCTACCTTTTGCCCGTTGTTCTCACGTACCCCGTTTTCCCGCAAAAATATGTTATAAAATAGAAAATAGTTGATAAAAATAATAAGTGTTTTGACACGAATGTAGGCTTTCCGTTGGTGAGAACAAAAGTAAATTTTGACCCGACCGGTTTTATATCTTAGCTTTCTCCTTAACGTAAATAGATTGAAATTTGCTAATCTTTTATACAAGGAGCTATAAAACGCAAGTCTAGCTTGAAAAAGTCAAGACTTTGCAAGTTCCCATAATTGATTTTAAATATGCAAAGATCGATTTATTAGGCTAAGCATTCACGAGTTTCTTTCTTAGAAATTTTAAATTGTGAAGAACAAGAGATGATAGAGTAGAATATAAGTTTTGATGCTAAACATAGAATAGTTGGATTTCTTTAAGGCTCATAAGTGTTAATTGTGGCTTTTTCTCCCATTAGCTTGTTTCACCTTTATATATAATTGTTTAATAAATAGAGTTGTGCGGTTTTTTGGTTAATAATTAGTTCATAGAAGTTTTCTTTAGTTCCTTTATGATTAAGATGAGTATACATCAGGAATACTTAATTTGGCATACTATATGTATCACATGAATAAATATTTTGCTTATCCCTTAAAGAGCCTTATGGTATATGGGGTAAGTAGAATTTAATAAGTGAAATTATAGCCTTATTCATTCCTTAAAGAGCCTTAGGGTATATGGAATGGATATTGTTGCTTAATTTTTGTCTTGTTTGTACCTTAAAGAGCCTTAGGGTATATGGTGCAAATAAGATTGGTCCATTTATGTCTTAAAGAGCCTAAGGGTATATGACATGAATGGTGCCTTGCTTAAGTAACCTAATAAAAGCCAAATTTTGGTTGCCTCGATGTGGACTTAATTTTGATGACATTTGATCTTTTGAAAAGGGATTGGAACTAATTATTGCATTTTAACCGTTACGCTTGATAAGTATCGAAATAAAGTCTTAAAGAGCCTTCGGGTATATGACTTAAATTAAATCTTCAGATACAAAATTAGGAATAAGGGCGGAAAAGTAATACACAATTAGCTTTTATGAGTAGTGTTAGCATTATAACTTGTATTTTACAATGATCTTGTTTTTAAGCTTGGCTTGGAGAAGTGAAAGTCGAGGACGATAAATTTATCCATTTGGACACTTTTTGTGCTTTTTGTTTCGTGATCCTAAAAGTTATCAATGAATAATGAAAGCAATACATTATGTCACACATGAATAAGTTGTAAGTTGGAAATTATGAAAATCATAAAAATGGAAAAATATTTGAAAAATGGGAAAACGGGGTGTTTTAAAACTTGTGATTTCTTAACTCTCCCCACTAAAGACTTTACTACTTTTCAAAGGATTAGTTTGGGGAGGTTTTGGAGTATTTGGTTTTAGAGCATATAATATTGTGTGAGGACACAGCAATAATTTAGTTTGGGGAATTTTGATATGTGAGAAATCACATATCCGTTTTATATCAAAAATGACCCTAAAAAGATGAAATAATACAAATTATGCTTGTATATTGTGTATGTTATCTTTTGTGATGTGTAGGTACAAATATTACAAAAATCACAAGAAAAGAGCCAAAACCGGACAAAAACGAACACGAGATGGAAAGAGTACACAAGAGTCGGGTAGTTATCAAGCTAAAGTCAACCAAATTCAACTGATTGGTTCCCTTTCAACCACATATATAAATATATGTAAATATATAAATATATATAACAAATAGGATAATATCAATGATAGTAGTATAGTTTTACCAGAAGTATCGGCTTCTCACTTCGTTATCTACAAAGTTTAAAACCGGACCCGGGTCGTTCTTCCGTGACGAGGCGTGAATGGAAAATTGAGAGTTGGTTTGAATATCAATGCTTGAATGGAAAAGATATGGGGTTGAGTATCTAAAACTACTAATATTATGCAAAAACGAACAAAAGAAACCCCTAAACAAAAGCAATTTAAGAAAAACGCGAAAACGAGAATTTAAATCTAAAACTACGGGAAAGCTTAAGAAGGCATATGATTATCTTAAAATTCTACGGGAATCATAAATAAGGCATAAGAATGGAAATCATAAGGTCTACGGGGAACATAAAATAAGCGCCAATTAGGCTTAATTAACAAAACGAGAACGGAAATTAAAAACAAACCGCTAAAAACCTAATAATATGAAAGTTACACCTTAGTGTTTTTTTTACTTTTAACTAATCCTAAATGACTAAAAAGGAAGTTTAAAAAAAACTAGACTGAAAACGGAGTTGATTTGAGTTAAAAACGAGAACGGGATCAAATCCCGTTCTTTAAAAATTGAATTTTTACAAAAATGACCCTACGAAAGCACTAATATTTTTCCTAGAAACTATGTGATAAAAGAAAATTTTAAAAAAAAAGATTTATATTTTTCTGATTATTATTTTATTTTTTTGAATTTTTTTAAATTTTTTAATCTCATAATAAAATTATAAATAATACTAAACGGTTTATATATAAAATCTAAAAAAAATTACAAAAAATAGAATTAAGTTATGACAAATCTAGAAAAATGAGTTGTTGAAACGATTATCGCCAATACTTTAAAATTCAAAACAGCTTATAAGCTTATTGGACAATACGGAATTATATAATTTAATCCGGTGCATACCTCTTAACCCCAGGATGAGCTATTGTAGCAGCATTCGGTAGAGGTGGCTGGGTTTAAAACGTTTGGGAGGCAGGGTAGAGGTCCTGAGTTCGAGCCCTGGCTCACTTGGGGCCTCCCCTCTCCCAAATGTTTTTACATTCCATTTTTTTTACAACTTTTTTAGAAACAGAAAATAAGCACTTTACAAAAAGACAACTTTTTTATACTCAAGAAATAAGCTCAGAAAAGCACAATTAAGCTGGAAAATTTAACTAGATACACTAAGTAACAAAATTAGCAAATCTGTTGGCTTTTTAAGCCAAGTTAAGCAAATGAAAATGGAAAGAAAGCAAACTAAGGCAACTAAGCTAACAAAGGAGCTATACTACACCTAATAAGCAAGGAGAACTATGAAAATAAGCAAGAAATAAGCCAAGAGAAGGCAGAATCAACAAAATACTTTAAAACTTAAAATGCTAACCTACAAATGCAAATAAGCTTAAATTACCTCTACCCTAAACACAATAAGCTAAAATAAGCACTAACTAACCTAATAAGCTAATATAAACCTAAATAAGTACAAAAGACAATAAGCTAAGCTAAGAAAAAGCAAATTAGCTAATGGGCAAAAAGCATTCAAACAGCCTACAGGGGGCACCTTTTGAGCTTAAAATTAAGCTTCAAAATAGAACATTATGGCAAAAAGGCTTATATGAGCTTAAAGTATAGCTTAAGGGCTATCTAAAACAGTAATAAAAATAGAGTTTGAAACAATTATAGGCCAAGAAAAAGTCTAATGAAAAGCATGGTTAACACAGATTTGCACTTTTTAGTATTCTTAAAAAGACAATATGGCAAAAGGCAGGCTTAATTTTAAGCTAGACAAAGGCTTTTAAAACTTATAATAAGCTAAAACAGATAAATAATAGCCACCAATGAGCTTATGTTCAAAAGCTCAGATCTTAAAACCATCTTTAACTTACCTAATTCTTAGATTGAAAATTTGAACTTTTATAACTCAAGAAAATTTTTGACAGATTGACGTAGACTACAATTGGCCAAAACACACTCAAACTTGCTTTGCTCTACTGCATTAAAGGGGTGAAAACAAGTATGAAACAACACTCAAAAATCTAGTTAATGAAAGATTGATCTAATGAACACTTAAATTCTATTTTCCAAACACAGATTAAAGCAACTATTTTTCAAAACCTTAAAAATAAATTTTAGCATATGAATACTTAAAAGAACCAAACATTAGACTTATTGATACTTAGTTAGAGGTGACTGAAAACCCATGAGCAAGTTTTTACCTGTTTTGACACATTTTGGGTCTTGTCCCAAACATCCCTTTAAAAGGGTTTTGCACACTTTTAAACTGTAATAAGGAATTTTAAACTTGAACTGTGTATAACGAGGTTAACACTAAGTCATATGAACATAAACATACACTTTTTAACAGGAATTAAAAACCAAATAAAGCTAGAACACATGAACAGTTGTAAAAGACAATTTTTGTACAAACTTCAATTTTCATTAAAGCAATAAAGGTTTACAAGACTTAAAAAAGTTAAATGATAGAATGTAAATTAAACATAAAACATTAAAATTAAACTAAACTAAAAATTATACTACTCCTACATTACTCCCCATCTTCTGTCTTCTTTCTTTAATATATAAGCAGCCAAGGTTCTCATAGTGTGCTAGCTGTTGTTATGTGAGAGAGCTCAAGGACCCATCTTGACCCTCAATTTGCCTTGGCCATCAATCAAATCAATCCACAAAAGCATATGTAAGAGTTAGAACCAAACTGTATGCACATGAATAAGCAAACGTTAAATAAGAGTTGCAGCTAAATTAGACAGTATTTTTGTAAGAAAAGACTCAAGGAAACTAAATTTTTTATTTAGAACATTAAAGGTTTACAAGGAATTTAAAAGACAATGATAGAATTAAAACTACATAAAACTTAAATTAAAGCTACACTGTAACTACTCCTAGTTATATCTTTCTTCTGTCTTCATTTTTCTTTATATATGCTCTGAGGTCTCTTTACTTTGTGTTTCTTGTGTTTGTTTGGTGAGGAGAAACAAGAGCACATCTTAGCCATCAGATTTGAGTTGAGCCCAAGCTGTTTGATCATACCCGTTGGTGTCTTGTCTTTTGTGATGAGCCAATGAAGTATTATGGGAAAACTAAGAATCTCGATCCCCCTCGACTAATTACCTCGAAAAGTAGCTAAGTGTTCAACGAGGGGAATTAAAGAAATCAATAGCTTCGACAAGCCCTGTTTTTACCATTTTTTAAATATTTATACTTATTCCTACACATATTTTTGTATTTTTCATATTAAGCAACTAACTACCTTATTTGACTTTCGTTATTTTATAACTCTTAGGGATCATAGAACAAGATGCATTTCGATCCGAGAATGCCCCAAAAAGGATAAATTCATCGTCCCCGACTTTTCACTTATCCCAAACCAAGCTTAAAACGAAATCACCGCTAATTATGAGTTAAGATGCTAACACTACTCATATTTGCAACTTGTGAACTTTTCACTCCCGACAATTATGATATCTTAGGTGTATGTGCTATTTTGAATTTCAACTTTGGATCAATGTTTTGCAAAATTCTATGTTTCACGTTCCACCCGAGAATAATGAGTTTGAAGGCGAGATCATCCCATGTAGCGACTTTCGTCTCGGCACATCCCAACCTTGCGGTTAAGTGACCAGGCTTTTGACACCCCACAGAGACTAGTATCGGGACTCACGGACCTTAGGTTTCAAAAACTCTTAGGTTTCCCGTATACACATAGCTTATAAAATAGAATAGTCAAAGTTCAAAAGCATATTTAAATTTAACAAAAAGAGATCTATTTATTAATTCACACTTAATATTAAACATTTATGCAATTGTAACCCTCGACTTTTTAGAAGGCTGCAACATCGGTTGTGAGCCGGCAAGATACAACAAACTTTTATCAGTCTCGGATTATTATTCTTACTATGGGCTTTCTTTAGAAGGCTGTAACATCGGTTGTGAGCCGGCAAGATACAGCAAACTTTTATCAGCCCACAATTTATATTTATTATATTTTTTTTTCATTTTTCATCATCATTTTTTTTCTTAGGTGTATGTGCTATTTTGAATTTCAACTTTGTATCATGTTTTGCAAAACTTCTATGGTTCCGTTCCAACCGAGATAACGAGTTTTGAAGCGAGATCATCCCAAGTAGCGACTTTCGTCTCGGCACTCCCAACCTTGCGGATAAGTGACCAGGCTTTTTAACACTCCACAGAGACTAGATCGGGACTCACAGAACCTTAGTTTCAAAACCTCTCAGTTATTCCGTAACACAATAGCTTTAAAAAATAGATAGGTCCAAAGTTCAAAAGCATATTTAAATTTAACAAAAAGAGATCTATTTATTAATTCACGCTTACTATTAAACATCGATGCAATTGTAACCCTTGACCTTTTAGAAGGCTGCAACATCGGTTGTGAGCCGCAAGATACAACAAACTTTTATCAGCCCACAGTTCATATTTATTACTTATCATATTTTTTTTTCATTTTTCATCATCATTTTTTTTACAATAGAGAAGACTTCTTTTTGAAAAATTCAAGTATAAATTTGAACTAAGGCTAAATTTTTTGCTATATACTACATAAAAATTGTTGATTTAAGTTTAATCTCCAAAAATAGCACGTATATTAATCAGGTTAAGAGCTTATGGGAGAAAAAGCCACAAATTACACACATGAGCTCTTAAGATTTCCAAATAATCCTTGTTTAGCATCCAACTCATACTTAACACTATCATTTTTCGTTCTTCGCGAATATTCGCGAACGCTTAGTCTAAAAGTTAAGGAACAAGCTAGAGCTCAACACGCTCGATCGAGTCAAAATTTATTCTTATTCTACCCAGCAGGAAAGTCAAAATTGTGACAAAACACTTATTTTATTTTTGAAAATTTTTAAATTTTTTCATTTTTTTTAAATTTTATTGGTAAAAACAGGATTACGTGAAAACAACGGTTGCAGGCATAATCAAATTGAAGATCCCCTTCATACTAAGACTAAACATTGTCCTCAATATTTTAAGAAGGGTCTCTACGTAAATCCTAAGCCGTTTATGAATTATGCTAAAGATAAATGTTAGTCGATAAGATTAGGATATCAGATTCCCAAATGAAGCTGAGGATTTGAAGCTCTTGTGATCGAAGGATAAAACCGCGAGCACGAGAGGCTTCAAAAATCCGAGACAATCCTGGACAATAAAACACAAAACACAAAACACGAATAATGGAAGATGCAAGCCTCCGTACAATAACAAAAACACTTATTAGCAAATAGAAATAAGATAGAATGGATAAGCATGGGTTGCCACCCACGAAGCACCTTGTTTTTGTTAAC
>BQNB010153757.1:0-15604 GCA_026074375.1 Tanacetum coccineum
AATATATAAACAAATATATGACGAACACGTATACAAGCCACTACTTAGGCTGGACGGTATAAAAGGCAACTCATCGCGGTAAGTTAAAACTCATGCGTGAGTTGTTACTCCGATCATAAAGTGAATTTCGCCATGTCAGTTTTGCAAGGTGATGTTTTTGTGGTGCATTCGGTGAGTAACTCATCTTAGGTGAGTTTGTATTTGGTGTGCCCTCTCTCATTTTATTTAATGTATTTTTAATTAGTTCTGAGTGTGTGTAGATATTTAGTGGGGTATATTTTATATAAAGTGAGTATTTTAATAAAATATGAGTTTTAGTGATAAGGTGAGTTCTTATTACGGTTGAAAGGTGAGTTGAGATGAGTTTTAAAGTTGGAGAGAAAAAGCTGACGTGGCGCTGACGTGTCAGGTGAGTTTTCATCTCTTATACCATCTAGCCTTAGGGAATACGTGAACAATAAAAGCTAGCTTCTTTAAATCCTTAAAAACAACGTTTGTACGGTTAGATTTTCTTTTGTGAACGAAATCATTTCCATTTTCAGGTATTTTTTATTGGCGTCCTGACATTGTTAGTGTCCTTGGTTCAGATTTGTGATGCTTGGAATCTGTGGTTTATGTTAAGTTTTGGAAAGGTCGTATTAACAATGATCGATACGGCCAACAAGCGCAAGATATTAGTAGTAAACTTAAATGTAAATTAGGTCTATTAAGAAATTGAGCAGTTGAGAAACGGTAAAAGATTATGTATTTCACTAATGAGGAAAGATTACAGAGATAGTATTTATACAAGTAAAGTCAAACTAAAAAGTCAACTAAACTAAACTATAGACTGAATATATAAAACAACTTGTGACTAAATTAAGCTATTACATATAACTACAATGGATTAAGCAACTGTTGTGGAGAACTTTCATCTTGGGAGGACTCCTTGTTCTTTGTATACTCTGCAGTGTTGCATTAGTTGTAGCAGAGGGAGTGTTTGGATCAGGATGTTTATGTGTATCCACTTTACCCCTCCCTTCCCCCCTCCCACAAGTTGGCATTGTGTAAGGATCACAAATGCCCAACTTGGACAGACAATTAAAGTGGAGAAACCTGCATAAACCTCTGGTGAGAATATTTGCAATCTGAGATTTAAGAGGGACAAAACAAGGAAGAATTTGACCTTCTCTAATTTTGTCTCTTACAAAATTGCAATCTATCTCAATGTGTTTTGTCCTGGCATGGTGAATAGGATTGTTTGCCAAAGCTATAGTGGAAGCATTATCACACATTACCAAGTTTGAAGTAGGTACAGTGACTCCAAGATCAAGTAATAAGCATCTTAGCCATGAAATTTCACATGTAATGTTTGCAAGTGCTTTATATTCAGCTTTTGTAGAGGATCTTGAGACAACTATTTGTTTCTTTGATTGCCAAGAGATGAGATTGTGGCTTAGAAACACTGCATAGACTGAAACTGATCTTTTAGTTGTTGCACAACTAGCCCAGTCACTATCACAGTAGGTGGTTAAGTGATTAAAATTTTGTTGTGGAAAGAATAGACCTTGAACATGGCACAATTTGACATATCTAAGAACCCTGATGAGTGCTTCAAAATGAGATGATCTTGTACTGTGAGAGTATTGGCTTAAAGCCTGAGCAACAAAAGAAAGGTCTGGCTTGGTGATGGTGAGATAAAGTAGCTTGCCAACTAGAGTCATGTATGTAGAAGGGTCATGTAAGAGATAACCACCAGCCTCATTAAGTTTTACAATAAGATCCATTGGTGTAGCAGCACGCTTAACATTGAGAAGATCTGCACATTCAAGAAGTTCAAGAGCATATTTCGTTTGGGTCATAGCAAGACCAATGTCATTTCTGAGAAATTCAATGCCTAAGTAGTAATGTAAGGGCCCAAAATCTTGGATGTTGAGTTTTTCATGAAGCTGTGTCTTGATAGCTTGTATAAAGGCATTATCTTTGCTGACCAAAAGGATGTCATCAACATAAACTAGTAATGCAGTGAGAGAGTCATTGTGATTGATTGTGAAAAGAGAAGTGTCCGCATAGCTCTGTTTGAAACCAAGTTGTAGCAGGACAATTATGAGTTTCTCAAACCATTGTCTATTGGCATGTTTTAAACCAAATAGAGACTTGGTTAGCTTAAACTGTATTAGGAGGGAGTGATTTAGGATAGCCTTGTAAAATAGTCATATAAACTTCCTCATTGAGATCACCATGGAGAAAAGCATTGTTGATACCAAGTTGTTTAATGTTCCACTGGTTCTGCACAGCAATAGAGAGAAGACTTCTGGATGTTACCATCTTAGCCACTAGAGCAAATATCTCTTTGAAGTCAATCCATTCCTTCTGGTGAAATCCTTTGGCCACTAGTCTGGATTTGTACCTTTCTATGCTGCCATTTGCATGTACTTTGATCCTATAGACCCATTTACATCCTATTGGTGTTTTACTAGGAGGTAATGTTGTGAAAATCCAAAGCTTGTTGTGCTCAAGAGCTTAGATTTCCTTATTCATTGTCTCTTGCCACTAACATCTTTAGAAGCTTGGATATAAGAATGTGGTTCATGAATGCTATTGACAGGAATAATGAAATTAATGTTTTGGGTGAAAGGTTTTTATAATGAATGAAATTGAATGATGATGTTTGGAAAATGAAGAATTAACAAAGGATTTAGGAAGAGAGTATTGAAAGTCTTGTAAGTAGGATGGGATGGACTTCTATGTAGTAGACTGTCTCTGAGGTGGTTGAATGAGTAGGGAAGGTGGGGGTTGAATTGGTGAAGTTGGTGTTGGTATTGATTCCTTTGCAGCTGGTTGAGTGGGTGAGGTTCCAGGTGGTATGTTAGGGGTTGAAATAGGTGTTGTTGTCTCTGTGGTGGTAGTGGATTGTGGTTCAATGTAGATATGAATGGGTGGTTCAGAGGTGAATTCAAGGGGTGATGAAAATGGATCACTCTGAGATGTGGATTGGTTTGAGAAAGGGAAAATGTGTTTATCAAATAGGACATTTCTGCTTATAATTGTTATGTGGGTTTGAAGGTCATAAAGTAAGTAGACTGTTTGATTGTGCCTATGGGTGTGGATTTTGGACCAAATTTGTCTGTGTTATGAATGTAGGCGTGAGCTTGGCAGTCAATGACTCTGAGGTATTCAAGGGAAGGTTTTTGGTTGTAAAGGAGTTCATATGGGCTTTTGTTGTCAATTACTCTTGAGGGAAGTCTGTTAATGATATATGTGGATGCCAGGATGAAATATTCCTAAAAATGAATTGGAAAGTCAGCTTGAAAGTAGATGGACCTTGCTATTTCAAGTAGTTGCTTGTGTTTTCTCTCAGTTGTGCCATTATGTTGTGGAATGTAGGGACATGAGGTTTGTTAGGTTAGCGGATTTTGCTCTAATATCATTTTGAGAAATTAAGCAATCGTGAGAAATGGTAAAAGATTATGCATTTCATTAAAGAGAAAAAATTATAGAGATGGTATTTATATAAGTAAAGTCAAACTAAAAGTCAACTAAGCTAAACTATAGACTAAATACATAAAATAGCTTGTGACTAAATTAAGCTATTACATATAACTGCAATGGATTAAGCAACTATTGTGGAGAACTTTCATCTTGGCAGGACTCCTTGTTCTTTGTATATTTTGCACTGTTGTATTAGTTGTAGCAAAGGGAGTGTTTGGATCAAGTTGTTTCTGTGTATCCACTTTAAGGTCTTAGATAATAAAACCCCGTATGTTATGATTTATCTTTTATATATTAAAAGAATTACATCATTTCGGAGTTTTCTATGAGATTCAATCTTATAGAAGAAAATTGGACCAATCAGGTCGCTTGATTTTGACACTTAGGCAAAATCGTGCAATCTGATTAGTTAAAACAAAGTCAAAATTAAATCAATTTTGGTCAAAATTAAATCAATTTTGGTCGAAATTGAATCAATTTTTGTCAAAATTAAAAAAATTAGTGAAAATTTTTGATAGAGAAAAAAAAAGACATAAAAATTTTGGTGTCAAATTTGTGAAAAACAAAAACTTAAAAAAAGAAAAGGTGATTAATAAAATTTTAGTGATTGAATTTTAAATAAATCATATGGAGTTAAGTCAAAACTTATAATATTTTCCATATTTTTTAATAATTTAGAAAATAAACAAATATACTCTTATATTTTATACATTCTAGACTTTATACTTTAAAAATACAACATATATAAAATCTATTTAAAGTTTATATAATAATATAAGAAAAACATAGGAAACTCGCATATTGTGTACAACATAGGGGTGAGCAGAAGAAACCGAAAAAACCGAAACCGAACCGAAAACCGAAAAAACCGAACCGAAAAAACCGACCGAAATAATAATATATAATTAATATAATATAAATAAATAAATGATAACTAAAAATTTTAAATTCATATTTATTTTATGGATGAAATTATTATAATATATATTATCTTAATGTTTATATATATGTTTGTCGTGTACGTGTGTTTACTTGACAATATATTGTTACAATGACAATGATCATACTATGCGTATTTCCACATGCAACTGTGTGTCTCTCATTTATATGTGTATAATTGTAAAAATTTGTTAAACATTATTAGACTTATATTGGCAAAAAAACTTTAAAAAAATAACCAATTTCTACGTAAAACAAGTTTATTAATATAAATTAGCAAAAGCCAAATTTAAACGGGTTAAAACCGAAAAAACCGAACCGCCAATAACCGAGCGGTTTTGGTTTTTGGTTTTATAAAAACCGAATATTTCGGTTCGGTTTCGTTTTTAGCCAAAAACCGACCCAAACCGAACCGTGCACACCCCTAGTACAACATGATATTAATAGATAAATTTGAACAACAACATCAATATCAACACTCATGTGAGTTAAACAAACTTAAATCTTTCATCTAACAAAATCTTTACAAAATATTAATCGATATTAATCAATGTCATAAAAAAGGTTTTTTACTTGACCCGGTCGAGCCACCGGGTCACGGTTCAACCGGGTTTTTAGGCAAAATCCGGCTTCCGATTCACGGTTCAACCGACCGGGTCAACCCGGGTTTTAAAACACTTATATTAATACATAATGAATTTTCTTATGTAAAATCACGTGCATAATTATTAGTTGTACTAATAGCACAATTACAAACATTAAACACAGGAAATTTTTCATATGCCCGTATATTAAACAAAATTTTATAATAAATTTGATTTATATGTAAGTTCCGTGCATGCATGAGACTTATAACTAGTTATTGACCATAATGTATAGAAAATTACATGAATGAAACCTTAGCGGACCCTAAACTCACTAACGGGTTTGGGCTATATCTATCATCTCTAATACTCCCCCGCAGTCCGAGCGGCGAAATCGTGAAAACTTAGGCTGGAGTAGTAAACTAAAAAAAACATTAACACAATAAAAGTATAATTTGTTGATAAAGTATTAGTCAATATAATAAATGACATTAATTATATTGACTAATAAATATAATTAATGTCATTTATTATATCGACTAATATAAAGACATCTGATAACAAACAAAGAGTGATTTTCAAACAACAACAAACATAACATGCAACAAAAGCAAAGCATTAAACCAAACATAATTTGTTGTTGAAGAACTCCACCAACATGCAGAGACAAATCTTCCAACTTGAAAGTCACTGACTGATAAACCAGTGTATCATATTGGATAAACCAAAGTATCATTTTTGTTAATACTCAATAAACCAATGTATCCTTTTTTTATAGATCTGGAATTAATCTTATTTATACGAGTAAATAGGCTAAACGATTGATATTGTCTATTAATGTTTCCGCTCTTTGTGGTGACTCCATAACAAAAAGGAAATAATAATAATAAAACTTATGCAATAGTTTGAGATGGAACTTGATAGCAAGGGGACGTGGTTCACATGGGTGTTGTGAATTAGCGTGACTACAGCGGTGATGACATGATCCACAGAATCAATGGTTGTGATATCATGTTAGATGATGAATAAACCCCGTAGGTGTATTGTATTATTAACCAAACTATATATAAAGTACATAGCATGAAATCTAAATGGACCTTAAACCCACAAACGGGCTTGGGCCATATCTATCCTCTCTAATAGCCGGTGGAGGCAGTGATTCATGTATGCTTTTCTTCGGAATTTAATTATGAATCAAGGGTCGCTAACGGCGTCAGCTATCTCTAAGCGGTTTGAGAGTTATAAGCAAAACAGTGAGCGATTCTTGTTTTCTACATTGTTTCAGCGCGTGAGGGCGCGTCCCTACGGCTATAGTTGCGATTCCGGTACTCTTTTCTTCGGATTTAATTACGAAGCCATGACCGCTGACCTAATATTATGGCCCAAGCCCGTTTGTGGGTTTAGGGTCATATCTATCCTCTTTAATATGAGACTTAAGTGTACGTTGTAATATTGATTAGGAGTTAATTTTGACTTGACCGGGTGAAAATGCCCTAGCTAGTTCTTTAACCTACCTTTTGTGGGGCCAAGCTTTCACAAATCCTATTGCTTTGGATTTTAAAATGTGAAGAACAAGAAATGATGTAGTTAAATATAAGTGTATTTGCTTAAGCAAGGTTTATTTGGAAAACCTAAAGCTTATATGAATGATTTGTGTCTTTTTTACTCCCATAAGCTCTTAACACACCTAATCATACGTCTTTAGAAAAAGTCTTACATTTTGAAAAAGAATTCATTTATTATGTAAGTAAGATTTTTGGTTTCAAATTTATAAGTTGATTTCCTAAAGTGAAATTTTTCCATTCATCAAAAATATAATTATAAAAAGAATGCCAATGAAGCATTTCTAATGCAAAAGCATTATTTTTCGTGCCAATGAAGCATTCGCAAAAATAGAATAATAAAAGCTTTATATAGTTTTAATCGTTGGCGTATCCATGTTGAGAGAAAGACTCGGATGGGGTCGCAACTAAGGATTAAAACTATGTACGTGGAATCAAGGTTCGTAGGCATTCATCACTAGGGAGCGCGGCCTAGGTGATGATTGCAACTAAGGGACTTTGGATTCTAGGCTTTGTAGGAAAAGGTGTTGTCGCGATAACCCACAAACGTTAGCAGCGGAGTGGGGGTTCGAACTAAGAACACCGGTTGTTGTTGCGATATCCTATTTGGGAGAAAGGCCTAAGTAGGGGTTCGAACTAAGAACAACATTCCTATTGCAAGAAAAAAATAATTATAGTATATGGAAAATAAAAAGAATGGTTAAAAATTTCATTTTCTCAAATCAATTTATAAGTTTTGTTTCCGAATCTCTTTTAGCTTTGAGTCGAGGTTTATCTATGTTATTAACATTTAAGCTCACAAGGCTTATTTGTAAAGCTTAGATGAATTTCAACTATGAAGATAAATTGATCTATGGTTGAGTTAAAAAGAGTGCACACATCTTAATCATTAATTTATTCCTGGGAGTGAAAAGTTCACAAGTTGTAAGTATAAGAGCTTAATCATTTGGACTTATATTGACAATGATCTTGTTTAATAGCTTTGTTTAGTCTAGTGAAAAGTCAAGGATGACGAATTTTCCTCTTTTGTGCTCTATTAATCGGGAGTAGCCTATTTCAATGAGCCTAAAAGTTGCAAAATTGCAATGATTGCCATTAATGTGTTTCCATGAGATTAAATGTTGAGAAAAAAGCTTAAGTTGTTTAAAAAAGGTGATTCATAAAAGGTGAAAACAAGGGCATTTTGGAAACTTGTTAGTTTACAAAGTGTACACTTGATAACATTGCGTGAGGACACGGCAATCCTTTAGTTTGGGGAATTTTGATAATTGCTTAATTGTATATATAAATTACCCGGGATTTTGTCAAATAAAAGCCAAGAAAATGCCAAAAGGATAGAAAAATGTGTGTTTTTGTGTCTATTGTCCAGGAAAGGATAATAAAGACAAAAGTGAGCAAAATCAGTCAAAACCGACAAAGAAACGAAAAAGACAAGACAAGAGTGAAAATGGGAAGCCAAATCAATTAAAAGCCGGATCAACCCGATACAATTCAATGAAGAAAGTCCAAGGATCAATTATGTCAAGTTTGCAAAGATTAATGGCTCTTTTGGATTAAATGAAGTTCAAGGGACCAAAATTACAAAAGATGAAAATTGTTTTTAAAAAGGGAAAATAGAAGTTGTCAACTACAAGGGCTGAAAGTGCAAACTTTGACCATAGTTGCAATTACTCCAAACTTTCAAACAATAAACACGCGGCTAATTTCCCCCAACAGCTTCCCAACAGCATTTCCCGCCTTTTCTCTAACAAACCCAATCACCAAATTTCCCCAACCCCGCTCCCTTTCTCTCATCTAACCTCGTATTAAACCCTCCTCCACATCACCTAGCCCACGTGTCAAGCCCTGATTGGTTCTAACACCTCATCATCATGATCAAACGGCTACAAATGACTCGAAATTGATCAAGGGCCAAGATTAAGTGGAAGTTTCGAGAATTCCACTCCTCTCTTTTTCAATCCTCTATAAATAGAAGCTTAGGGCTCATATTTTTGAGTTGTTGTATGTGTTTTAAATTTTTACTTTGTATTTTCTTCAATTTTAAGCACTTTTCTTTCAAGCTTTTTAGAAAACAGCTTTAAGCTTGTGTACTCTCTTTCTTTAATCTTGTATCTCATTATTTTAGTAATAACACTTCAGTTTACACGTTTCATTGACCTTTGTTTTCAATTTTAAGTCAATTTCACTCAATAAGCTCTTAATAAGCTCATTTGAGCTTATTACTGTTCATAAGCTCGAATTCAGTTAAACTCTGTTTAGAATCATTCCTTTACTAATTCTCATCAATTGGAATCAAAATAATGATAACTTGAGTTGTTTTGAGTTCAATTTGGAAGTACAAGTGACAATAAGCTTAAATCCAGCTTATTGAGGTTTAGAGGCTAGGGAGCCACTTAGGTTCAAGCTTTTTAAGCCACTCACTCAGATAGAGTGGCTTAGTGACTGAGACAACAAGGATTCAGGTTCTATTTTCTATATCTCATTTTGGCAAACTCATAGCTTAATACAAACTGCTTATTCTAATGAATTCTCATGTTAATCCTGTTTCATGTAGCTTAATTAGCTTATAGGTGTTTTGGCTTAAAGCTGTTCTAGTTATAATCATTTTTATCTTTCATTCTTTTAAAACTGTCATTGTTAGCTTAATAAGCTAGCTGAAGAAGTAGCTTATTTTCATTAATAAGCTTTAGGTTTTATAGTTTAAAAAGCTTAAGTAGGTGAACTTTAATAAGAGTAGATATAAGGTTTAAGCTGTTTTAGCTTTTAAATAGATTTTAAGCTCTATTTAGTTTTGACAGTCATATTAAAGGAGTGTTTGGATTTAGTTTTATTTGACTTGTAAAGTCAACTTCACTATGTCAAAGCTATTCATTTAGTTGTGTTAGGGTAGTATATCAAGTTTTAAGTAGATTTTAAGAGTTAAATTGTTGAATTTCAAAGTTTAGAGTTTAAAAAGCTTGATTTTACACCAGGACAGTTTATTTGTGTAAGTGAGTTTAGAATTTAGTTTCTCACAGCTCTCTAATGATCAAGTTTTGTTAATATAGCATTAGATACATTTAGTTTAATAGATTCAAAGAGTGTTCAGTTAAAATTTTAGACTGCAAGTTGGAATTTGCAGATGCATCAGCAAACAAGCAGTGTTAACTGATGTTGTTGGAATTTTAAGCATACTTTGAGCTTCAGAAGTAGGTAGTAGAATTTAGAATTTAGCATTTTTAGAATTCCATTAGCTTATTACTTTTCATCATTTAGTTTTCAATTTTAAGCATTTTAACTAGCTTATTTTTCCTGTCAAAGGTAGCTTAATAGCATATTTGGATTTCAGCATTATTGCAATTTGAATTTTCATTTCTAGTTGATATATTGAAATACCTTTTATCTAGGTTAGTCATATATCACTAGCATAGCCTATTTCCAAAGTTTCAGCATTTAAGGTTCAGTAATAAGCTTTTTAGCTTATTTGAAAAAGCTCAAAACAGTTTCAATATAAAACTAGTACTTTTTCATTTCAATTTTCTTGTTCAATTTGTTAATTCTTAGCAAATTTTTGTTTAGATACCTTTAGTATACATCTTAGTCTACAAATAGCTTCTTTTAGTTTCCATTTTCATCTAGTAAATAGCAAATAATAAGCCAAAGTCTAAAAGCTAGTTTAAAGCCTTTGTTTCTGTAACAGAACTAAAAGCTAAGTTTTCTAGCTTATTGAGTTGTTAAAAGTCAAAAGTGCTTTCATTAATGTTGTAGAGAATAAGCTGTTCTATAAATTTGTAGATTTGAGTTTTTTCTAATTCTCACTTTTTAATAAGTCAAAAATAAGCTGAATCGTGAGGTCTGTTTTGTACATTTTCCATAGTTCAGGGTTAATCGTTTTCAATAGAGTGTAAATTCTAGAAAGTTCGCCCGCCTACCCTTTACTTTCCTTAATAGCAGTTTCTACCCTGTCTTTTGTAAAAGAATAAAATAGATTTAATTTTCAGAAATTAGTTTAATAAAATTTAGGGTTTAGTTTTAATCAATCAAATTAGATCTCAATTAGAGTATAAAATTTGGGGCTTTGTGTCATTATATTTCTTGTCATCCATTCTTGTATTTTAAAATCATTTTTCCATAATTCTCTCATTAAATTTGTAATTTCTAGGAATTAAAATAGATTTTAGTGAATTACTTTTTCTTAGATAATTCATAAAAAATTCAAAAATAGAGAAGTAATTCCAAATCTTTTTCCTAAAATTTTCTTTTTAAATTTGTGATTTTTAGGTATAAAAGTTGTTAAAAGTTGTGCCTTAGATTTTAAATTTCATTTTTAGCTCGCATTTTTAATTTTCGTGCATTTAATTTTCGTGCTAGTTAATTGTTTTTAGTTCATGTTATTATATTTGTAGTGTAATACAAAGTTCAAAAATCCTTTATCATTCTTAACTCGAAACCGAATTATCCCCAAATCTCAATTCACGATTTCGTTGGGACACGACCCGAGGAAAAATACTTCCCGGATAAAATATACATATTGTGTTTTCTCTAGTGAGATTTTTACCTCATATTTCTCTTGTTTGAGAAGTATTTTGGAAAGAAATTTTCACGGGATTAATACTATATATATATAAATTTGCTTTTCTCGCAACCACCAAGCAATCATAACAATTCTAAATCTGAAATCGTAACTTTAACCTCAAAGCTAGCATACCTACATATAGTCCCACCCCTTCAACTCTTAATATCAAACTTATCTATTTTGAACTTTGGTTACAAAATTTTACAGGCGCCAAATATGAACTTAATCATCACATTTCTGTTATAAAAAACTAAAGCATTCATAAAATTATAAAACCGAAATAGTTCATTCAACATCGAACTTTCAATGATTCAATCATCATCATTATCGGCCGAATAATTCAACACATAAATCGTACTAACACGATATGCACTAGTGAGGCAACATATAATAACTACTCATAGAATCCGTATAGCAATTTGAATAACATAAATATTCAATAGCTTCATTTTGTTAGCATCACTAGTGCAAAATACATATATACAAGTAACTACCTGAAACCACCTGATTCGGAACTGTAACTATCGCAACCGGTAACTACCGCGCAAACCGTAACTACCTCAAACAGTAACTACCGCAAACCGTATTACCGATCAAACGCTAACTACAGTCAAACCGTATTACCGATCGGATTTGATTAGGGAGGCTCAAATTGAGAAGAGTGTGTGATATACATTTGGATGACGTGTAGTAGTTGGTGATTTGAGAAGAGTGTGTGAAATTGAGTAAAGTGTTTGAAATCGATTTGGGATTTGGGAAAGAGTGTGTGTGAAAATTGGGTAGAGGAATGGATTGGGTCGGTAGAAAGATCCGCGTGTTTTTAACCTGTATTAATATTTTGATTTTAATTGACAATAATGGGGTGTGATATTAATTTGATTAAATATTAATTGGGTGTGATAATTATTTTTTAAATTAGATCTCGAGGAGTGAATCGGGTCGGAAATAATCGGATTTGATTTGGGTTGAAAAGGTAGTGTGTGTGAAATTGAGTGAAATGTTCAAAATTGCGTTTGTAATAGTTTTTTTACGTTTTGGCATGTTTTGGCATGTTTTTGAACTTTTTTTACATTTTTTATGTTTTCGTACGTTTTTGTATAATAACGTACAAAAGCGTGAAAACGTACAAACTTTTTACATTTTGGCACGTTTTTGTACGTTTTCTTACGTTTTTGTTTAATAACGTCAAAAAACGTACAAAAGCGTAAAAACGTACGAAAACGTATGAGGACGTACAAAAACGTACAAGAAAGTATGAAAACGTAAAAAACGTTTAAAATTTAGTGATCGGTATTATCGTCCATTTTAATATCGAAAAATATCCCACATATATTTAGTGACGAAAATAGTGACTACTTTTAAGCTTCGTCACCAAATGTTTACGGATGACCAAATATTAGTGTCCATGTATTATATGGTCACTATTTTGCTTAAATAGTGACCAAATAAAAGTTGGCACTAAATTCTTGTCACTAAAGGCATCTTTTCTTGTAGTGAATGTTACCCACTTTATTAATGTGGGGGTCGAGTCAAAAACATTTAATGTGACCCTTTTTTTTGGGTCGGTCCCCCAGTAATAAAAACAATTTGAGAAAAAAAAAACAAAAAAAAAAAACTGGTCAAAAACAAATAATGTGACCCACTTTATTAATGTGGGGTCGAGTCAAAAACATTTAATAATGTTACTCACTTTATTAATGTAGGGGTCGGGTCAAAAACATTTAATGTGACCTGTTTTTTTTTGGGGTCGGGTCCCTCAGTAATTGTATTGTTTAGGAATAGAAATAGAAATTATACAAATAGAAATAAATATAAAAAAAGGGTATTAAATGCGTCCGGGTCGGGTCGGTTCGACCCGGTGCATTGAATGCACACTTAATGCAAACCTCATCCCCGGTAATTGTATTGTTTTAGAATTAGAATTAGGATATTATACAATACAATACAATCATGGTTTTAAAAGGCACGTCATGACGCCGCTAAGGCCTCGCAAAGGCGCGAGGCATGACTTCTACGCTACGCAATCAACCAAAGCTTATGCTTAAGGCTTGGCATGCGATGAGGGGTGGAAAAATGTGATAAGGCGCGATAGATTGTGATTCGTGAAGGCTTTTTTGAATTGAATTTCGATAAACGTTTTTTATTATTAAAATGAAATAGATTACATACAAAGATAGTTTATTTACTGTATTTCCATATGTATAACACTTTTTGGAAACTCAATATATTTAAAATATGGTATAAATATATATATTTATAAATATTTTTATATTTTGTGCCACTTTAAGTCACGCCTTAAAAAAAACCATAACTCGCCATGACTTCTAAGACGTGAGGCTTAACCATGCCACCACTTCACGCCTCACGTTATTTATAACCTTGAATACAATACACTTTGTGCCGGACCATTGGGCTTCGTGAGTGATGGTCAGTCGCAGTGTTCCAATTATGATATTGGCTAATTTTGAAAATGTTGCACAAAAAAAGTTGAAACACGTTTAGATTGACCAGACAACAATTTTTATCCACATTGTTATTTGTATGAAACTCTATGTCATTTTTACCACATACCAAACGGGAAGGCTCAAGCGGCTCGAAACCAAGCAAATGAACCATGACTAGTGATTAAACCATCTTCTTAGTCTTAATTCAAAGGAAAAAACTTTGTATACAAACGTAGCAAAAATATTTATAGCTTGATCAATGATCAACAAATATAGACCATAAACAAGACAACAAGTAATCAACACTTTACTATTGTTTACTTGTACCATACATCACCTCGTTAATATTCATTGCATAACGGTAGATTTATTGGTGTTTGATTCATGTTGGTGTTTCCCTATTGTTCGCTTTTGTATTGTGATTGGGTATAAGTTTTAGATCTTTGATCGCTCCTTATCCCTAGCGTGATCATACAATTCTCGTGGGGGTTATCACTATCATTGTATCTTCTCTTTAATTTACTGTTATTCGATTCGACGTGATAAGTAGGTCTCTCGGTTTTTGGCTGTAAGTTGTTGATCTCCCTTCAATCCAAAATTCTTTTAGCGTATTCTTGTGGTAGTTATTTTTTCAATTCAGATTCGGTATTATGGGGAGTTATCGATCAAAGGAAGATGATGTGTCTAAAATTTCCACATCCATTTTTGTGTCAAACTTCCCTGATCGTTTTACGGCTAGGGATCTATGGTACACTTGTCAGAAGTATGGTCTTGTTGTGGACTCATACATCCCGGATAGAAGATCAAAGGCTGGAAAAAGATTTGGCTTTGTGTGATTTATTAATATCAAGGATGTGGACAGATTGGTTAATAACTTGTGTACGATTTGGATTGGCCGTATCAAGCTTCAAGCTAATGTGGCAAGGTTTCAAAGGGCTCCAAAGAATAAACAAAGGCCGGTGGTTAAAGAGTATGGTATGCATTCGGATAATGTTGAGACAGAAAAGAATGGTGAGGGTATTAAAAGCATATCCAAGTCTTTCGCCCAGTCGGTGAAGGGTGACCAAGGTCAGATAGTCTCTCATGCCAACATCCCTACTTTGGTTCTAGACGAGTCTTGCTTGAATAAAGATGAGTTATCATTACGGCTTTTGGGGAAGGTGAAAGACTTTGCGTCATTAAATAATCTGAAAGTGGTGTTAGCTAAAGAAGGATATGCAAACATCGAAATTAAATATATGGGTGGCTTTTGGGTTATGATTGTTTTTCGAGAGGAAGAAACTATGAATTCATTATGTGCTAGCATTGCCGCAGGGTCATGGTTCACTTAGATTATGCAAGCCCATCATGATTTTACTATTTAGGAGAGGGTTTTATGGATTGAGATTGAGGGTGTACCGTGGAAGTGGTGGTCTAAGAACACTTTCAGTCGCATTGCCTCAAGATGGGGTACTCTACTTAATGAGGAGGAACTAGAAGATGGAAATTTTCATAGTAACAGACTTTGCATTTGCACAAAGACGAAATCGGTTGTAACTGAGTCATTCAAAATGGTCCATCGTGGGAAGGTATGTTGGGCTCATGCCATTGAAGTTCCCGGGTGGGAACCTGACTTCGAAGAAGAAGGTGATGATACGTCTGAAGATGGTTTGATTGATGATGAAATGCCAAGGGGCGAGGAGAGTATACACAATGATATGGATAGCGAAGGTTCAGTAGAGGAGGTTCCAGAGACTTGTTTTGATGATGTGATTACCAATCAGAATGGGAATGATAATTTTGTTGGACCAAATGAATCTCATTCTGATGACCCATTTAGAATATATAGGATTCCGAGTAAAAAGAATAACAGGTGCACTAGTGTTAATAAGTCGGATGGTAGTCTTAAATACCCTCCAGGTTTCACACCGAACGTGGAGGATGGAGGATCGACCATTCCAGCTAATGATGTTGAGGAGAACAGTAGAAGTAATGAACCTATGGATAGGACGGATGTGGAGAATCAAGTTAATGCGAGGAGTGGAATACAAAATGAGAACCAAGATTCCA
>BQNB010153758.1:0-15604 GCA_026074375.1 Tanacetum coccineum
GTGTCCGATAGGGTCGCAAGCGTATTTCTAAGCCACCTTAATTTGTTTACCACTAGAGTTTACGTGTAGTTATTTTATATTCGAACGTTTTTCCCAACCCTTGCTCAACACTAGGTCACGTCGCTTGGTCCTTTGGGTTTAACACTACACCCGTCGTTATACGCAAAAGTTATTGCGTATAACACGCTCGTTATTAATTTTATGCAAACTCTTGCTAGCACACTAAATATATAAGCGACATATTGACTAAGTATAACCCATAGCGAGTAGTAAAGAATTATGAATGAGTTAGTTCGACTTACAAAGGTCCTAGCTTTCCTTGGTGGTGAGTTGGGACGTCGACCCGACACTTATACACCCAAACGTGTATGATTACAAGCTCCAAAGTTTATTTCCCAAATCCTTAGCTCGTATTTTCCTTTTATAAGCTTGTATGATAACCTAGTGAAGTTTGTGGTTTCGAATGAGGTCAAGGAGGGTATTTGTGGGCGGTTTAAGACTCGAACACAAGAGAGAAATGAATGTTTAAGTGTTTATGAGTTTAAGAAAGGCTTAAGTGTATGTGTAAGAGCATATTTATAGGCAAGAGGTCAAGTTAACTTTCCTAGTCCACATACACAAACCGAATCATGCCCTAGGGGGCAGTTTTGAGGGGTTTTAGTTAATCACACATGGTTTTTGCTAAACCACCATAAGTACAAGTTTTAATGAGCTTTAAGTTGTACAAGATTCACTTAGCTAGCAAATCTTATAGTTTTGCATGTATACATGCATGTATTCGTGGTCTAGGGGGCAAAGAGAGAGCAAGGTGGTTAATATCCATTGTGTATTAGTTTAGGGGAGACAATTAGGACATGTATTTAATAGATCATGGATGTACATGTACTTATTAAGATCATTAGGGGATTTTGCTAGTAAATAATCCACATGGGACGATTTGTTGTGGGTTTACTTGCCCTTATTCGACACTAAAGTGATATAAACACAAGACTTGATTAAGTTTTGTGTTTAGGCTTTTAAAGTGGGTATTGGTTTGAGTCTAGGTAAGTCTAGGTATTTCCGGGGTGCGTCCAAATGTATTTTTATCGCGAAACGTAACCCTTTTACGTGACCAATAAAAATAAAATACGCAAAGTACATAATTATTCTCAAAATAATTATTCCTTACTTGGTTGATGTAAACCTTAATTTATTTGGTGACCGTTTACATTCATTGATTATTTCTAGTCTACGCGGTTTAGCTTAAAAGTAAACATTAAAAGTAAACGCGTATCGGACTAAAATAAATAGTGATCATTAATATAGTCGTACAATGACACGAAAATGAGAAATGTTACAGTCTCCACCCGTTAAAAGAGCTTTGTCCTCAAAGCTTAAGACCTTGTAGTAGATGACGAAGCCCGGTTTGTGAAGAGTTGTGGGTATTTTTGTTTGAACGAATCTTCACGTTCCCAGGTGAACTCAGGGCCCCGCCTAGAGTTCCAGCGAACCTTAACCAGTGGTATCCGGCTCCGCTTCAATCGTTTGATCTCCCGTTCCATGATTTCAACGGGCTCTTCCACAAACTGGAGCTTATCGTCAACATGAATTCCTTCTAACGGCATGACTAATGGTTCATCGGCATAACATTTCTTCAGGTTTGATACATGGAAAGTGTGGTGAACTCTGCTCAACTCTTGAGGAAGTTCCAGCCTGTAGGCAACCTTTCCAACTTTTGCTAATACTTTGAAAGGTCCGACGTATCTCGGGTTCAGCTTGCCCCGCTTACCGAACCGTACGACTCCTTTCCAAGGTGAGACCTTGAGCATAACTCTGTCTCCAACTTCGAACTCCATCGGCTTTCGCTTCCGATCTCTGAAAGAGGCATTAATAAGATTTTGATCAAAACTTCAATATTTAGCAGTTGGGTTAGGAAATGCACTACTAGTATGATTAGACCAAGTTTGTTGACAAATTGTTCTAAAATGATTGAAGTTGTTTGTCATTTCGTTATAAAGTAGTCTACTTTTACTAATGGATTTAGACATGGGTAGAAATCCAACGTTTTTAGCAATGTTTGGCTTTGTCCTAACAAACGTTTTTCTCCACATTGTCTTCCTAACTTCTTTAGCGCGTTCCAACTGATCAAGATAGGCATTCTGGTTGGTGAGTTCTGAAAGTTTCATAAAGATGTTTTTGATATTTGTAATTATATGGTTTCACAGGTCTTTATTCAATTTTGGATCTTACTCTCCTTTTCATGAGTACTTGTCTCCTGTCTCTTCCCCATTGGGGCAAAATCTGTTTGCAGGATCAGAAGTATCATATGGGATCTCATACAAACGAGGCTTATCAGATTGAGCTTTCTTGAGGTACTTTGGATTAGCAAAGGTTGATCTACCATGATACGTTGCGCATTTGGGTGCTAACATGTGAATGGTCTGAATTGACTGATTGCGTTTATAAAGAATTTCATTTAAAAACTTTATTTGTTTGTCCATTTCAATCATCGTGTCAATGTCTTTTCCTTCCTTAACCTTTAAATCCGAAATAACCTTAGTTTTCTCTTTGAGTTCACCTTCAAATTGTGACCTAGTTAACAGACTCTTTGTGAGTAGCTCATCGTATTTCTGCTTGACAACTGAAATTTCTGTTGAGGATGTGTTAACTAGAGTAGACATGATGAATGATTAGTTATGAATTATGAAGTGTGAAAGATTTTGTTGGATCTTAAGTGGATATTGTGATTGAAGTTGTGGTTTTGTAAGCAATTCACGTTCACGGGATTTTACACGTCTATGATTAAAACCGATAAATGAATTAACGGGATTTTACAGAATCAATAGAAAACCGTGAATGATTTGATGCGGAATCAGCGGCCAAAAATTCCAGAAAAAACTGAAAAATGTCAATAAATCACTGAAAACAAGCTTTTTGGGCCTTGAAAAATCCTTAACCTGCCAAAGGGTGGTTACAGCGTGATCCGTCACGTTTTTTTCTTCGATTTGACAGCTCACGGGCCTGAAACGGAGTTACGGATCAAAAGTTATGGCCGTTTTACTGAAACCCTTTTCGTCACGCAAAATTTCAAAAAAAAATTTCGTTCGGTCCAAAAAAAATTTGCTCGTTCGATCAAAAGTTCCGCTCGTTCGATCCGCTCGTTCGATCGCTCGTTCGATCCGCTCGTTCGATCGCTCGTTCGATCGCTCGTTCGATCGCTCGTTCGATCGCTCGTTCGATCGCTCGTTCGATCGCTCGTTCGATCACGCTTGTTCGATCGCTCGTTCGATCACGCTTGTTCGATCGCTCGTTCGATCGGCTCGTTCGGTAGCTCGTTCGATCACTCTTGTTCGATCACGCTAGTTCGATCCAAACTTTTGTCGCTCGTTCGATCGTACACGATTTCCACTCGTTCGATCGTAACGTGTTTTCCACTCGTTCGATCGTTCTTCTCAAAAACAAAAGAGCGTAAAACGTCGTTATTTTTTTTCAACGAAGCGACTCAAAAAGAAACCCGATTTATGCCGAATCAAAACAAGAGAAACAAGTATGCCGAGTGATGTAACAACCAAACCTTCGAATCCAATATGCTTACACCAAAAAAAACCACGAAATCCACCCGAGGCGATTGATACCAATTGTAGGAACCCGTTAATACTTCCACTTCATAACCCGAACCACGAAACAAGAAACTAAGAAAAAGAGAGAGAGAGAGAGAGACGAAATGTAGAGAGAGAGATGAGAGAGAAATGAGATGAAAAGAATTTTAGATTTTTAGAAAATGAAAACTAGATATTTTCATATGAAAATATCTATATATATATTTAGATATTTTAGAAAATATCTAAATATATATATACCCCTACACATTTAATGTGACGCGCGGGATATATAACTAGGACCCGGGCTCGGGTTTTGCTTGGGATTAAACCCAAAACATATACAATATTAGATTATCTATCGAGCCCGATTCCCGATAATATTTAATTACAACATTAACTAATTAAAGACCGAAGCTCCATCGTAGAGTGACCGAGCTTCCTTGTTCGACTCAATAAATTGAGGCTAACAAAAACTCTTGTCATCAGTCAGACATTAATATGTATACAATCTTATCCTTATGAGCCTTTCTTCAAAAGAAACTCATTCTCACCTCACATTTTATTGTTTGGTGAAAGATCAATCAATCTCAAAACATTGATTGTCTTTTAAGGACTACATCTTATCATTCATAGTTCTAAGACATTTATCAGATCTAAGATGTGATAATTCATCTTATTAGTTAGCAGGTTTATTATGACCTTTTAACTAATATTCCTCAACATTGATATAAAAATATCACTCCATTGATGAGGCATCCTTATGGATTTATGAATGAGAGTTACATTATACTTTCATTCGAAATTTTCATGCTAAACCTTAGTATGACATCAACAAGTGAATTCAGAAGGTTATGTATTTTATTCTTGATTATTTCCAAGATTTATAGATACCCCCACTTACTTTTATAAGAAGAGATACTTCTCTAAATACCAAGTATTTAAGCAATAATAAATTGTTTTTAATTGGGACAACAAAATACATTTAACAATTCTCATCTCTAGCTTGTTAATAATATGCTTCATAAGATATTAACAAATTTCAGAACTTTAATCAAGACATAATGGGATTCATCCCAATCCATAAATAGATAATGTCTTGAATTACTTCTAGGTTTGAACTATATTGAGTGTATCCACGACACACGCAAATTTTCAACCTTGATCAATTATGGAGGTAGAACAATTAAAGTTATCATAAATCAAACTATATGAATATAGTTTGTTTCAGCACATTAGAACACTACATATTATGTGGTTATTTTATGGAGTATTGGAATTGTGTGACTCCTCAGACATTCCTAGATAACTTAATTCTCTTTGGATCAAATACTCACCAATTCTGGGTCGAGGACACTATGCAATTACATAATAATTTATCAAACAAGTGCATGCTCTAATAGTATATTTCTTGAATATATAAATTTAATCTTGTTTTATGTGTTAACAAGAAGACAGAACAGTTCAAGAATTCTTTGATCATGTGTTTACAAGAAAACAAAACATGCCAAATACATTATATGTCGTTGAATCATTCAAGGACCTTATGTTTATGTGTTAACAAGAAGACATAACAATGTTGCTACACACTTTATGTTATAAGTCATTGATTAATTCAAGGACTTTATAATTACATCTTAACAAGTAAACATAATTATACTAACTATAGTAATCATGAACGCAAACTCTTGAGTTCAATGGTAATTTCAAGTTAATTTCATACTTCATAATCATGATTGTATAATTAACCATAATTATTTTGACTAAATCATATTGTCAATATGTTGAAGTATCTTTATATTATATCTTGACTTTTAAATGTAATAGGGCAACAAACATCTTGTGTGTTTAAGTCCTAGTAGATTTATTAGTTTTCTTACCTTGCGGTCAAAAGAAACCAATTAATCATATTGTTATATGTTGTTCCTTGCACCCACTTAAGATTTCTCCCACTTGTGTACGGGACAACATTATCTAATGTAGACAAACAATACGACAAGCGTTCGATTGTATAAATAATATGATAATGTCATATATATTACAAGTAGATTTTGAACCATAAAGTTTAATAATGAGTTGTGGATTATTATTCTATAGATAACATTTTGAAAAGCAACATCAGAAAGGCAATGTGTTATCTATAAAATAAAATGCAATTTTCCTTAAACTACGGTCGTTCATATTCGGAAAGTAGTGAATTATTTCAATGCAGGCTTAGAAATAATATGGGAAACTAACAAGGAAATAATTATTGTAGGCTCCCTTAAATTGACACCTACATGAATGTATTTTCAGTAGTAAAACGCAAAGCTCCCACTGGATTTGTCAACATTGTAAGTGTTACATCACCAGTAGAAAGCAAATATTGATTTATTTACTTTCCTACTCACTTAGAATGCCTACAAGTAACAATGTGCTTAGGTATTGAATTGAGTATATGAAGTTCTACTTATGTAGATGAGGGACTAGCCATCATGTATTCATTAACTTAAATATTTAGCATGCACTTCCTCCTTAATCTGTCTGCAACGCCAAAGGGAGTCTAGCGCCTATAGGAATGAATCGTTGTCTGAAGAAAATTTAACCTAGAAGACCTACTAGAAATTTCTTATCATTGTGTTTTAACTCATACATCGTGACAAGTGCAAGATGTATTATTTGGTAGCTATAGACTCATTGTCTATCATTTTTTACAAAAATATTTTATCTTTCAAATATTTCAAAACCGTAAAAAAAAGGTAATGAAAAATTAAAAGTGAGTTTAAATATAATTGAGAAAAATTCAATTGTAACTCTATCGTATTCTTGTCAATCAATGAGAAGAGATAGGAGTGAGTCTCACTCTTTTTGCCAGAAAAGAGACTATGTTTGTATTCTATGAGAAAAGAAACGTCCGTTTACGAATTATGTTGCAATAACACAATAGAAATAAAAGTTATAATTTTAGTATTTAGTTTTTTTTTTTCTTTTTTTTTTTTTTTTTTTTTTTTTTTTTTTTTTTTTTTTTTTTTTTTTTTTTTTTTTTTTTTTTTTTTATAATTAAATTCTTTAAAGAAGTTAACTACCTAATTAATTTACTAATAAGAACTAAGATCCAACTTGGACCATACCCCCTTAATACAGAGGTCGACCAGTGTGTAAACAAGTAGGAAGAGGTAAGCGTCGAGTCTTTCTATTGAATTGTTATGCAACTCTTAGGATTTATGAGAACATGACTTTAGTAACCATATAGTAGGTCTTGTACCATGTTTGGTCTATCTTATGCCTCGGGTCCGAGGTCTGACCAGGTAACTTGATTTAACTCGACCAAAAGAGAACGTGTGAAAATTGACAAAGGTTTGACTAATGGAAAAATTCGCCATGGGTTGGAAAGGCCTTGAGGTCTGACCAGAGAAGACAATCCAAATGCACGTGTTCTTCATTTGGCTGACATAGACTTAAAACTTCACATAGGGGTATACACATAAATTTTACAAAATATGTGACAAAAAAACATGTACAAGAAGCATGTAAAACATCTTGTAGCATAAGTTAAGAAAAACATTTTATTAACCTTTTTGGTATAGACATCATTCTGTCAAGTGATTTCGGTAGCTCCATTTTGGAGGCACAAAGAAGCAGAGAAACAGGTCAGCGCGAAGCTTATTAAAAACCCGACTTCTTTTGGGGAACGTACTCAACCCGTCTTAAACTTCTCTTATAGTTTTATCTCAATAGGGGTTGTGCCGTATTTCCCATTTGACTAATGTTGCTTTTATTCATAGTTAAGAAACCCTGGGTTACATTTGTTTTTATGTAGTTGCCAATATGGGTGGATTGCAAAATTGATCAAACCCTATATTGTACTCCTACATGTATCCGAAGACACAAGTAAATATTTTTTTACAATATATCCACTCATATGCTAAGCATGTTTGTGGGGTGGTTAAGATAAGATCTATTCAACCCATACTACAACATATAAACTAAATATTACACATGAAATCGAAATTTTTAGTTTAATGTCCGTTATTAATTTTGTCAAAAAAACCCCGGTTTCGCAAATAACACATAAACGGTTACAAGGAGTATAATTTCGTGTGTAATATTTGACATGTTCAATCCAAGTTTCTCTATAAGATAAATCGTTTTTTAGAGTTGCATAAAGTCTATTTGCCATAATATTATGCATTACATGGCATTTCACATATAAGCATTAAAATAGACAGAAAAAATTAGAGTAGAATTAAAAGACAAATCTTTATATTGAAAGCAGTTATACGTATTACGCCTCGAGTTCTCAAAAGAGTATTCCCTAGTTGGAGAACCAAAAGACTCTCACTAGGTTTTCTGCTAAAGTACCTAGATCGCCACATCCATCATATAGCATGATTACATGAGTCTTAAGGCCGAGATAAAACAAGAATAGAATAACATGGCAACTTAATTAACATTTAATTTTAATCTATTCTCCTTTTTATCAAGTAACAATTATAATTGATTCTGGGTGTTTATTCATTATTTATGGCAAGGATTGCATATCATTGCCATAATTTTCCAATGAAACAATAAATAAATCAGATTTTATGCAACCCTAGCGTGTTTAATTATGTGTGTAACCCATAAAACACCAATCAAGTTGGCTCGTAATGCCAATGTTGGGATTTGATAAACTGTTAACCATTAACAACCATGAGTATGCAACGAATATGGATCAAGTATGGTGCATACGATCAACACACAATAAATAAACAAAAGGGTAATGAAAACAAACCTCTTGAAGAATTAAATGTAATGAAACAAAGTAGATAAGTTTCCACCTCTACGAGTGCTCACACAAACACGTCAATCAAACACACCAAGATGCTAGTCTTGATTCACGAATCCCAAACACCAAGTGTTGCCCTAGGTACTTGCGCCAAAAACTGAAAACCCTAAACTTGGAATCAACCGAATTTGGTAATGACCCATAAACAATTTCTGTAAAACCGAAATCCAAACAAATCTGAACCTAAACTTGGTTACAACTTGATGTCACCCTTGAGATCTGTTAAACCAACCTTCCTACTGCCTTTAATCGATCCTTAGCAAAGTGGGACAAAAATTCGCACCTTGAATCCCTATGTGGGATTACCGAAATCCAGACAGGAAGCAAAAACCGAAAACCTTGAGCAACTGATTTTCGGTGGACTTATGGGAGAGAGGAGGCAACGAATTTTCAGAGGTTTTAAGGGGTTTTTCAAGATGTCTTATGACCTAGGATGTGGGGGTTTATATACTTACCCTTCCCTAGTTTTAAAAGGATTAGGATGCCACACTTTCATCCTTATCATACATCCTCTCAAAACCTTATCAACAACTCATTCCTCCTTATCTCATTTACTCATAAACCGACTCAAACTTATCCTCAGGAACACATATGGGTCGGCTGACCTTAGGTCCCCATATGTTTAAGTTTGTGTCACTTTAGTCCTTTAGGTTCTATGTACTTTTAAGCTTATTACACTAAAGATAATAACTTAAAATCATTTCGTGAAATAAATGTGTTCTATGTGTTTAACGTGTGTGCCCCTAATAGGCTCACACGTTTCTAGTTGTATATTGCTAGTCCAACTACCACATAATCCAACAGTTTTATCATAATCGATGCCCTCTTGTTGGTTGTAACCTTGAGCAACTAACCTAGCCTTATTTCGAGAAACTATACCATTCTCGTTTAACTTATTTCTAAACACCCACTTAGTTCCTATAATTGTCATATTCTTAGGTTATGGAACTAACTCCCAAACGTCGTTAGCAATGAATTGATTTAATTCTTCTTGCATGACGACTATCCAACTTTCATCCGCTAAGGCTTCGTTCACATTCTTAGGTTCTATAGTTGAGAAACTCTGTTGGAAGTTTGTATTGAATGTTCTTCAGTTCAGCTACCTGGGATGAAAGACTGGAGATAGTGGAAGTGAAGGACTCTAGTTTTGTTGGTATTTCTATAAGATCCTCATGCAACTTTATTTCCATGTCTCTAACATGCTGCTTTAACTCTTTAATTTCTCCAGATAATTCAGTGATCTTTGAGGGGAGCTCTTTTATTTCAGTTGGTAAGCAGCTAGCTAAGTCATGTGAGGCTAAGAGTTTGGATAGTTCAGGTTTCAAAGAAGTTACCAAAAGTTCAGTAAGCTGGTTGATGTCTGGATATGACGGCTTAGCTTTCATGGAGGCAACTTCTGCTTCAGCTTTAGCTTTTGCTTGTTTTAGCTCTTCCTTCTAAGACTAAAGTAAGTGAACCTGAGCCATTAACTCTTGAATCTGAGCTAATTTTGGAGATGGAGGAGGTAGGACTGAAGTGTCTTCAGTGTCATTATCCTTTGCAATTTCCTCTTCCTCTTCACTCTCATCTGAAATAATGATTGGCTCATCTGATGGGGTGTTAGGAGTGAAGAAGGCAGATCTTGTGTCCTTCAAGATATCTGATAAATCATCCAGTTTAACTTTAAGTGAAATGTCATCAGCTCTTGATTCCTCACTTGCACCTGAATCAGTGTGGGCAGTTTTTATTTCATCTCTAGCAGATTTGGTTTTATCTACAAGAAAACTTGAATTAGACCCTGCAAATATGTGATTGAATGAGTAGTTTTTGGTTCCTTCATCCATATCCTGTTTTGAAGATATGGAATCCTTAGGAGCAAATATTCCAGGATCAGCTTTAGCTGTGGAATCTGCTAAAGCATCATGTCCTGATGCAGACTCAGAGTGCAAATTAAAGAAGCTGAATAAATAGGTTTAATAAGAATAAATGCAAACATACTACTACTAAGCTGAGGGTGGGCTCATTCTTCACTGGTGGCCCCTAAAGATGTTGGGCCACCAGCTGCTTGTTATGCCTCTTTATGCATTTTACCAACCACTTGAGTGGGAGGTGAAGGATGGCTTGGGCTTTTGTCCTTGGCCGAACTGGACTTAGTTTCCTTTTTTGATTGGCCATATTGGGATTTGGATGCCTCAGTGGTGGATTCAGATGTGTGTTTTGAAGATTGTTTTCTTCTGAGTCCACTTTTAGCTCTATGCTTTTTGCCTTGGGGAACCTCTTCAGTTTGTGAAGAGTATTTTGGAGATTTGGATTCCACAGGCACATCTAGATTGCAGATGGCTTTCATGTGGTCAGTGAAGGGAGGTTCTTCAGGTTGGTTTGGCTTCAATATCCAGTTGTGAACACTGAAGACATGAGTGTGGTTTATTGTGAGCTCCTCTTTATCATATTCAAGTGTCATATGTTCAAGTAGAAGAGATATAAAATGTAGAAACTAGAAGGGGGAGGGGTTGAACAGTTTACAGGTTCGTTTTTGTTTTAAAAGTTTGCTTTCAAAAATGTTTAGATTCGAGTTTTATGTTTAATCAACCAACAATATGAACAAACAATAACTATCTAAACTAAGACTAAATAACAATGACAATAATATGTAAAGAGATAAGGAAAGGAACAATCAAACCAAGACGCCAAGATTTTATAGTGGTTCGGCTACGAAGCTCCTCTTCGCCCTACTCCACTCCCCGAGTATCCGACTCAAGATTTTACTATGTCAACAAGCTCCCTTTAGGCGAAGAAAACCGTTTACACGTCGCTTACGTTATTTTCCGACACTAAGCTAAATGTCGAGTCCTAATCTTAGCTAGAACCAATCTACCACTTCACAAGATATACACACTCACAAGATCTACACTATCGGATCTACACAATATCCGAATCACACAAATACACAAGATAAATACAATAGAGTTTTGGTACTTAGAAGAAAAGAGGAGAGATCACTAATTAACACTTTGTTTCTTGACGAATACGAGTGTTCTTCTCTTGCACTTGAATGAGAGGGAAGAGATGAGAAAAAGAGATTAGATCACTTGAAATAAGATTTATGTATGTTAGTAATCAAGAGTTTTAGTGAGAGAAAGAAGGTTTAGAGAGAGAAAGAAAAGACTGAAAAATTTCGTGCAAAGAGGAATATTTTTCTGCTGGGAATGGAGCAGTATTTATAGGCAGGGAATCCCAACGGCTCTCTAGGGGCGGTCCCGGTGGTCCCTTATATATAAGGGGCCGCCAGGCCTATAAGGGGGTCGCCGCCTAGACTCCGCTCCCTTTTTTGTCTTTTTGTGAGAAATGTTGTATCTGGTGTAGAAGCTTCCGTTTTGGAGGGAAAATTTGAATTTCAAATTTTAAGTTTTTAATAAAAAAAAAAATTTAATTAGAAAATATTTTGTAAAAGTATTTTTGAGAAAATACTTTTGTAGAATTAAAAGTGAGGATTAAGAGAAAAATATTTTCTTGATCACTAATCATGCTTAATTATTTTGTTTGTACATACCTTAAGTGATCACTAATCTTAGAAATGGAATTTTACATTTGATAATTTGTAAACGTTTATTTTTATTGTAAATGTTTTTATATTTTGTTAATATCAAAACGTTGAGAGGTCGAAAAATATAAATAACGTTTTTAGACATTATTTGTATTAATAATCTCCCCTTTTTTTATGATGACAAAATATAAACTCATTTTAAATAAAATTAAAGATGTCAAATTATTAAATGAATTATGTTCCATTTCTCCCCTTTTTTGTCGAATTCAAAAAGAATGATCGTCGAATTATTGAAGGAAGAAAAAAATTGAAGATATCAAGACTCCCCCTTGATGTATTGCTTGAAGTGATCCCCCCCCCACTTCGTTTTGGGCACAAAGGAAATCGATCTTATGACGCAAATTGTTTGCTACAAAACAAAGTTAAGAAGAACAAGTGCAAGACAAATATCTTGAAAACATAATTTTGAGATTAATACCCAATAAAGGAGTTCCATTTCATAATTAAATAAACTCATTCAAAAGGATACATGATTTAATTGGCCAATACAACATTCCATATAAACTAAAATAAGCAAGTACAAATTAATTCATGAGTTAAACTACAATCTATACATACAAAAGAAAGTAAGTCCTTGATAATTCATGATTCATAGTGGATGTACTTTGAGCAAAAGGTTTCGGTGACCCATTATGAGAATTTTTGAAATCAATTTTAAAGGTGGTGGTGAAAAGTAAGAGGTGTTGCGGTAAGTAAGAAGATACTCAAGATAAGCAAATTCTCATTGGAAAAAAAAAAAAAATTTTTTTAATTTTTTTTAATACTCATCTCTTAAGGTGAAGAAAAGATTTTGGTATGAGAACACATATTCAGTGTGACCTATGATAGTCAGATATTTTGTAGAAAAGAGGGTGACGCCCCTGATTATGCGGTTGAGGTTGTTGTAAAGATGGTGGCGAACAATGTAAACCATGATGTGATCACCGAGGAGTGATAGGTGATAAAGAAGTCTGGTGATGTAACCAAAGAAGGATTGACTTTGAATTGATTGAGGTTTGAAGGCTAGGAGGGACATCCCAAGATTTTGTCAAGCAAAGGGTTCAAAGGTGAGGAGAGTTGGTTCTTTTAAGGATGTGGGGTGAAATTTAAAGTTTTGATATGAAAAGAAGAAGATGTGATTTTTTTTCCTTGGTCTAGATGAGGTTTGATTTGTGGATGGAGTTTTTGATGGTGGCCATTTTGGAGGAGTTGGAGATAAAGGAAGTTATGGTAGGAAAAGGGTAATTGGTGACATCTTCATTACTAGAAAAGTTAACAAATAGTTAGTCGTAGGAGGGATTATGAGTTAATTTAATTTTCTTGGAAGAAATTTGAAGAAGAAGCATTGGTTGGAATTCATGGTAGAATATGTAGAAAGATAAAGATGATGATAGACGTAGGGAGGATGAACTTTTATTTAATTAGGAAGAAATGATCAAAGTGTAAAAGCAATGAGATTGAATCTTAATATTCCAAAAGTGGTTTAGCAAAATCCTGAAGGTTTAGCTGGGTCTAAGAGAGAATAGTCAACTGCACAGAAAATCAGGAGTCACAGTGAAATTTCTGTAACTTCTGATGGCGGTCCCAGATATATTAGGGGGCCGCCCCTTATATATGGGGGCCGTTTTCTGAAGACAGGAAATTTTCCAGTTTTCCTGATTTGCTGTAAGTCCTATAAAAAGTTACCTAAATTTCCCCTTTTTCAGTCAATCCCATTTCATCATGAATCATCTAGTATTCAACAATCGAATTTACAATATCAGCTATCTTAAGGTTTATGAGGGAAACATATTTAGGCAAATTGACTAAAAGATAAGCATGCATAATATCATATATGTAGCAAAAGTGTACCAAGGTGCATGCAAGCGTTGGTTTAGGATGATAAAATTGAAAGATCATCCATGGCAAGTTATGTTGCCCATACTAAGTACTAATATACCACGTAACATATGTTCAAGTACTAAAGCTTCATAAAGTAGTAGATAATATAAATAATAATGTCATAAAGCAATATTTCTCATTGCTCATTTCTTCACGTTCCTCCACAAATTTCTAAGACCTTTTCTGATTGACCTTAATCCACCACGATGCTCATCTCAAACTTGGACTTGACGGTTGATGATTTCGGTTTGACGGGTGTAAAGAGGTTCCAAGTTAGGGTCAATGTTAGGTGGATTTTGAAAAACTTGAAGAACTTCGTTAGTTAACGAATTAACATAACGAATGGGGAAATGAGTGCTTGCACGCGAGGTCCATTCGTCATTTCCATCATCATCATCGTTAAAATAAAAGGAGGATGGTTGACCAAAAGTGGAGTAATAAGAAGTGGAGTGACGACCTCTTATTGTGTCAAAATCCTTTCTAGTCTTTCACTATTTATGAGCGCCAAGAGGATCCATGACACGATCGTACAAGACATAGGACTCACTAGACAACTCAGGATTTTCATTCACGATGAAATTAAACAAACGGGTTAATAACATACCATAGTGTAGAATTAACCGAGATTGCTTAGTGACCCACTCCATTCGTCTCGCCATGTAATAAGCGAGATTGAATTTATTATAGTTTGCGACACAGTAAAGCATGTAACAAAGACATGCGAGAACATTATCCCGATTACCCCCCAAGCAAAAGACATTTTCCCGAATAATTTCTTCCTTATGACGGATGCGAGTTACTTGACCTTCTCGATCTTCTCAAATATACGAGATGATGTCATCGGGAGAAGGAAGGTTGGTTTGATATGGACCTTCGGAAAGGACACCATATGCCAACTCGTCAAGTGACAATCTGTCCGTAAAGACACACACACCCTCACAAGGTATGCCAATAATTTGAGCAAACTCTTCAAGAGAATAAGAAAAGAATTGATTTTGAATGACAAATTCGATAAACATTTGACCTTCATCGTCGTAATTGATTTGATATTGACTATAAAACTCAAGTATGAAAAGAGGACAAATTTGTTCATTTATTTCAAGGAGACACTCGAACTCAACAAAATGAAACAAAGAGCGAACATAGTTTAGATCCGCAAAGTTTTCAAAGACCACCCGACCCCTATGAATGTAGCGATTTTCGAGGTTTATTAGTTTTTCTTTTATGGGTGTGTGAAATCGCTGGGATGTAGTATCTTGTATTTTTATAGTCTTCCGATGATTTGAGAGGCATTGTCACCTAAAGTAAAACAATCAAAATCACATTTTAATTGCTTATACTTGTATTGATGTTTTAAGTTCATGCCTAGTGTGTGCCTATATGCAACAAATGTAGAGCAAAGATTAACTCGACATAAGTATAAAATCCTAAGAGTTAATCCAAACGCTCCTTAATTTGATTTTGCTCATCCAAACGAGCCAAAAAATACATATGAATTATGTATCTTGAAATTTGTTCATGAGATCATTATGCATGTGTTTGAAAACATTTTTAGGTTGTATTGACAATGCATAACAACAATTTTATTATGTTCCTAACATGAGTGATTTTGGAAATAAAATTGGGGTTTTAGTTCAAAATCAATTTTTCGTTAAACTCACTAATGTATGCAAATCTTATGTCTACGAGAAGCATATTAGTTGTATATTGTATCCTAGTAGTCTTAATTGTACATAATTGAAAGAAAAAAAATCCACAATTTCAATTTTTGTATTC
>BQNB010153761.1:0-15604 GCA_026074375.1 Tanacetum coccineum
TAAGGTATGAGTAATTCAGCACATACCAGTAATCCTTTGCATATAAATTCTAATGATTCAACTAGTACCTCCCTGAATCCTTTTAAATTGATTGGAACTGAAAAATTATTGAATTTGGTCTAGTGCTATGAAATTGGCTTTTAGGCTAGGAATAAATTTGCCTTTGTAGATGGATCTTGTGTTAAGTCTGCTTATGTATCTAGTAATGTCTTATCTGCCTAATAGGATAGATACAATGCTGTTGTTCTTCCTTGGATAATGAATTCTGTGTCTGCTGATGTTTATATGGGTTTAGTTTACTCTGTTGATGCTGCTGCTGTTTGGAAAGATCTTGAAAGTACATATGATAAGGTTGATGGTTCTATTATCTTTAATATGTTGCAAAAAATAATTAGCATTAAGCAAGGTGGTAGTTCTGTGGCTGATTATTAACATAGATTGAACTCCATATGGAGGGAATTTGATACTTTAACCAAACTGCCTACTTGTGATTGTGATGCTAATAAGGAATTAGATTTTCATAACAAACTTATGAAGTTAATGCAATTTCTTATGGGTTTGGATAAATGTTATTTGTTTGTCAGAAGCAGTCTTTTAACCAGGGACCCACACCCTAAAGTTAAAGATACTTATAACATTGTGTCAAGGGAGGAATCCCACAAAGGGGTTCCTGATTCTTCTAGTGTAACTAAGGCTAAACTGAATGCCACTTCTTTTGCTGCTAAAAGTTCTAATAATTTTAAAAGAGGTAATAACAATAACAGTTACACTATAAATAATACTAATGGAATTGTCAAGAGAGGACCTAATCCTAATTTGTCTTGTAAGAAATGTGGTATGATTGGTCATACCATAGAAAGATGTTATGAATTAATTGGTTATCCGCCAGGGTTCAAAAAGGTGGCTAACCCTATTAAGCAAAATGGTTTCAAACAGACTTTTAATGCTAATATAGATATGAAATCTAATGACAAATAGCAGTATGCTAGGAGTCAAACTTCTTCTTCGCCTTTCACTCCTGAACAGATGAAAAACTTATTAAGTCAGATTAATGAAATATCTACTAGAAGCATACATGTCAACATGGCAGACATGTCAATTTTTTTTAATGGTAATGTATGGTTTAATTTAATATCTCTAAGTATTTTTGTAGAAATAATAATCTGTATATAAAGACTATAACCTTGGGTTGGATTATAGATTCAGGGGCAAACTAACACTTGACTGTTTCTACTATTGGTATGTCAAATGTTGTGGATATTTCTAATTTGAAAATTATTGTTGGTCACCCCAATGGTACTTTGGCCATTGTTAGTCATGTTAAAAACTTACAGTTAACTAAAAATGTTATGTTATATGATGTTACTGTTATTCTTGGATATTGGGTGACCCTTCATTCATCCTTCTAAGCATTCTTCAAGCATAAACATCATATCCGTGGAGGAATCAAGATCAAACAATCAAGAACAACAAAGAGTATCATACTAGTTTAATAATGAAGTTTGTTGTTGAAGCAAGTTATGTTATGAACTTCTTAGCCATGAGAGGCTAAATCTCTCATGACTACTCGGTGATGTTATGATAATGAATAAGTGTTTGGTATGATCATGATCTCTTTAATCTCAAGCTTATACTGCAATCCTGTAATATCCTATCTTATCGGTTTTTGCTTATCAACTTAGATTATATAATCATATCGGTATAGGTCAAAAGACTCGTTATGATCTATGTGGTTTTAAAGATTTGTCTATGATCCTTATCGTCTGTGTCAAGAAATCCACTTTCGTAAATTGATAAATAAAAAAAGCTTTGATATAATAAGTAACTAAACTATTTGAGTGACACATTTGGTTTAGTCTATTAAATATAAGTCTTGAGTTAAATAAGTTAATTTGTGAAAACGTTTTCTGACGAGAAACCCTTTTTATAAGTTAAATGTTCCATCTTCGAGGTCTTAATCATTTCCAACACTTATGAATTATTTTCAACTATCTGAGTAGTCATCTTTATTATCATTGATAAAAAGTTATTTAAAAAATTATTAAAGTCTGCTTTTCTGATTATTAGAATACTACTCAAATCCTTGTGGACGAACTGGTCTTACCTAAAAGATTATACTACATACGTGGGTTATACTTTTACCCGTGTGTTTTCTTATAATAAAATTAGTATTTCCAGTCATTATAAATTTAAAGCTTTTGAAACACATTAAAGTTTTTGGCGCCGCTACCGGGGATTTTTAAGCTATTTTGTAGTCAACTCTGGAAAATTACTTTAACTCCCCCTCTTTTTCAAAAAAACCACCGTACAGTTTTCTGGCAAACTGGCCCAAACAATTTCTCCTTTGGATGCATACACGTGCTTCTAATTCTGAACTTGTTGAACCTTTACCGGAACCTGAATGCACACTTAATCGAAGACTTTGTCGACGAAACAGAAGAGTTCCATATGATCAAAGAAACGATCCACCTCAACACCCAAGAATTGTCTATCCGCCAATTCTCAACATCAATTACTTTCGTCACTTTCTTGATATTCTTCAAAATTACGATCCAATGGATGATGAATCTATGTGGGATGCAGACCGTGTTGTCGCTCCGACTCCTGGTTTCGCGATCACCATAACCATTTGACTCTCGTCAAAGGAAACCAATTTGATGGCATAACCAAAACCGATCCTCATAAACACATTCATGAATTCCTCAGAATCTGCGATATGTTTAAGTACAAAGATACCGAGAATGAAGCTGTCCGCCTGATGATGTTTCCCTTATCACTAACTAGAGAAGCAAAAACATGGTTGGACGAACTCAACGAAGGAACTATCGAAACATGGAATGAACTTTGAACTGCTTTCATTAGCCGATTCTTTCCCCCGGCTCTTTTCGACCGACTCCTCGAAGAAATCCGTGCCTTTTCGACCGACTCCTTCGAAACTGCCATGGTCATAACCTTTCCAAAGGCAATATTATCAAAATCTTTTATCATGGTCTCAGCAAAATAACCCAAGAAGTTCTAAATGTCGCAGCTGGTGGTATCTTTCTCAATAAAACACCAAATCAAGCTTATCAGCTTCTCGAAGATAAAGTCTTACTCAAACTCGATTGGGCTAAAAATTAAAAAACCAAATCATCTCTTAAGAAAACAGTTGCTTTCGCTGATACTGACAAAATTATGGCCTAAATGGATGCCATGACCATAAAAATGGATGCCCAGTATAAAGAACTCCAATCTCGTGCTAAACAACCAACACCCTATCTTGACGATGATGACATGCCCATGTCCCATGAAAAAGAAGGTAAATTCATGCAAACTTTCCATAAGACTCGTTTTTACAATGATTACCGTGACCGAGACTCGAATCGTGATAATTGGCGTTCAAGCGGATGAAATGATTACAACCGAGACAACTACCGATCCAACACCGATGATAAACAGTACGATCTTCAAAGACAATTAAACAATTTCATGAAATCTCAGCAATCAACTAACGCTTTTGTTAAAGAAACATTCATGGACCTCAAAACTCAACTCGAGACAGTAGCTAAAAATCATCAAGCAACACTCAACCAAACCCCTGAGGTAGCAACTCTAAAGCTTACCAACCACCGCAAGCTCGTAATGAGCATGTGAATGTCGTATTCACAAGAAGTGGTAAATCCTATAATCCACCAGATAACCCGAACGATCAACAAAACAAATTCGAAAACCCTATCAACTTCGATAGCGATGATGAAGACGATGAACCTACACCACAACCAAAAGCTCAACCCACAAAACCAGTCAAAGAAACATCGTTACCCAAACCATACAAACCAAAGACCCCGTATCCTCAACGCCTTAGAAAAGAAAAAATTGGAGGCCCAATACAGAAAATTCCTTGACATGATTTGAGCCGTTTGAATCAACGTATCTCTTGTTGACATCTTAGCTGGAATGCCTAACTATGGCAAATTCCTCAAAGAATTCATAAGCAACAAACATAAAATTGAACAAATTTATGCCGCTTTCCTAAGCGATGAAAGTTCAGCAATGATCCAAAATAAAGTTTCACCAAAACTAGGAGACCCAGGAAGTTTCCTTATTCTATGTAATTTCAACAAAACTTTCTCCTGTAATGCTTTGGCCAATCTTGGTGCTAGCATCAACCTTATGACGTAGTCCTTATATGCGAAATTATCTCTCGAAACTCTTAAACCTACCAAAATAAGTGTAAGATTAGCCGACAGATCATTCCAATACCCTGTTGGAATAGCTAAGAATATGCTCGTCGAAGTTGGTAAATTCACCTTTCCTGCTAATTTCTTTATTCTTGAAATGGAAGAAGACAACAAAGTTCCCCTCATCTTGGGACGACCCTTTCTTCACACTGCTGATGCAGTTATTCGAGTTAAACAGAAACAACTTAATCTTGGAGTTGGGACTAAATGAATGATCTTTAATATCGACTCTACGATGAAACACTCTTACTCAAACGATGATACATGTTTTAGTATAGATGTTATTGATGAAATCTTAAAAGAAGATTTCGATGCTCTTCTAGATGAAGGAAGCAAAATCCTCCATTCCATCGAAGGAACCCTTCTCGAAGAAGAAATCTTTTCTGAATTCGATGAATTCATGGCAATGACTGCCGATGAAAATTCTGAATTTAAATCCGATACCGAAGAACCACCATTCAAGAAAATTACCATCAACACAGATTGTAAAATCAAAACATCTCTCGACGAACCTCCTACGGATCTTGAACTTAAACCTCTTCCTGGTAACTTGGAATATGTATTTTTGGAAGAACCATCTTTTCTCCCTGTGATCACATCATCTAAACTCTCTACTCAAAACAAAAGCAAACTTGTATCCGTCCTTAAAAAACATAAGGAAGCCTTTGCTTGGAAAACAACAAACATTCCTGGTATCTATTCATCATTCTGTAAACACAAGATACAACTTTTATATGAAAAGAAACCAGTTGTCCAAAAACAAAGAAGGCTAAATCCAAACATGCAAGAAGTTGTTAAAAAGGAAATCTTTAAACTCTTGGATGTCGGTATTATCTATCTGATTGCCGATAGTCCTTGGGTTAGTCCTATTCACTGTGTACCAAAGAAAGGCGGTATTACAGTCGTCACCAATAAAAATGATGAACTTGTCCCAACAAGAACCGTCATGGGTTGGCGAGTATGCATCGATTATCGTAAACTCAATGAAGTAACCGCAAAAGACCATTTTCCTTTGCCGTTTAAGGATCATATATTAGAAAGATTCACAGGAAATAAATATTTCTGTTTCCTCGATAGTTTTTCTGGATATTTTCAAATTCCTATCGATCCTATGGACCAAGAAAAACAACATTCACATGTTCTTTCGGAACATACGCTTATAGGTGAATGCCTTTCGGGCTATGCAATGCCCCAACTACATTCCAAAGATGCATGTTGGCAACTTTCACGACATGATCGAAGAATCCGTCGAAGTATTCATAGACGATATTTCCGTCTTTGGAGACTCTTTCAACAAATGCCTAAACAACCTCGATAAAATGCTCCAGCGTTGTAAAGATGCTCATCTTGTCCTTAATTGGGAAAAATGTCACTTCATGGTCAAAGAGGGAATTGTGCTTGGACATAAGGTGTCTAACGCATGACTTGAAGTTGACAAAGCAAAAATCGATGTAATCTCAAAACTTTCGTCCCCTGCTAATATCAAAGGTATTAGAAGCGTTCTGGGACATGCCGGTTTTTACAGACGTTTCATTAAAGATTTTTCAAAAATTGCTCGACCTCTAACTAAACTTCTTGAAAAAAAATACTCCATTTGAATTCGATGATGAATGTCAAAAAGCATTCGAAATATGGAAAGAGAAACTCACATGTGCTCCTGTGATCATAAGCCCAAACTGGAATCTTCCATTTAAACTTATGTGTGATGTAAGTGATTTCGCAGTTGGAGCTGTCTTAGGTCAAAAAGATGGTAAAAACTTTCACCCGATCTACTTCGCATCAAAACTCTTAATCCCGCTCCACAAAAATACATCGTAACCGAAAAAGAACTTATGGCTGTAGTTTTTGCATTTGACACATTCAGATCCTATCTTATTCTATCAAAAACTATCGTTCACACTGATCATTCAGATCTAAAGCATTTATTCAAGAAACAAGATGGTAAACCACGTCTTATACGTTGGATACTACTTTTACAAGAATTTGATTTAGAAATCAAGGATAGAAAAGGTAAAGAAAATGTCATAGCTGACCACTTGTCCCAAATTGAAAATTGTTGGGAATTAAACTCATTAGACTTAGTACTGCCAAGTCAAAGTGTTAGTACTGCTTAAGTCATAACTGGCAGTATAAACCAGTTAGTACTGCTAGAAGAATGTTAGTACTGCTAGTACTAACTTAACACTGCTAAAGGGATTTATACTGCTGATAAAGATTAAAGACTGCATGAAGATAAACACATGTGAAGAGATGTAGAGATGTGTTAAAAGATATGTATTAGTTATCTTGTGTATATTCTATATTTTAGAAAGATATGCATCTAAGCTTAATGTTTTAGAAGATTCATAGTTATCTTGTAAAGGACTCCTTGGTGTATAAAAGGAGATCCTAGGTTATGGCATTAGATACACATCATATCAGTCTTTCATAGTATCCATAGCTTCAAGGTTGTAAACCCTAACACTATCAAAGAGTGTTCGTATTAATATATTAGAGCTTATTGTTTTGGTTATATTTCTGTGTGTTAAACATTCATTACTGTTATTCTTCTTAGTGGTATAAACTAGATTCCGCATAGTTTATATCATACTCTCAAAGTTTCATTCTTAGTACCTTTGGATTTATCCAAGGATACTAAACCTTACATCAAGCTAAAGAGTTAAAGATCTATTCATTAGGATCAACAAGTGGTATCAGAGCTTGTTGTGAAGCTTTGAATAAGAAGAAACCAACAACACATATAAGATCTAATTCTCAGTGATAACATGGAGGCAGGAACTACTTCTACAACTCTGACTGTAAAACTCCCTATCCTCAACCAAGGAGATTATGATCTTTGGTTAATGAGGATAGAATATTACTTTCTCATGACTGATTACTCCCTCTGGGAAGTAATTAAAAATGGTAACAAAGTGCTGAAGAGAACTGTTGAAGAAACTGAGCAGGAATATGAACCTACTACTGCAGAAGAAAAGCAAGACATGAGGAATGAGATAAAAGCTAGAGGAACTCTGTAGATGGCACTCCCAAATAAGGATCAACTGAAGTTCTATTCATATAAAGATGCAAAATTGCTCATGGAAGCCATAGAGAAGAGGTATGGAGGAAACAAGGAATCCAAGAAAGTTTAAAGAACTCCACTCAAGCAACAATATGAGAACTTTGCATAATCAAGTTCAGAGACAATGGATCAAACTTTTAATGTTGCAAAAACTTATTAGTCTGTTGGAGATCAAGGCGAAGTTTTTACACAAGAGGGGGGGGGGGGGGGGGGGGGGGGGGGGGGGGGGGGGGGGGGGGGGGGGGGGGGGGGGGGGACATGAACTTTAAAACTGTTGGAGAAGTCCTCCATCTAAATGAGACTCATGCCTGATCTGGAAGAACAAAGAGGAAAATATAGACCATTAGTTTGGATGACTTGTACAACAACTTAAAGATATATGAACTTGAACTTACAGGATCATCAAATACAAGCCAAAATCCACAAAATGTGGCTTTTGTGTCCTCCAACAACACAATGAAGCAGATAACACTGCTTATGGAGTTAGTGCTGCTCATACTCAAAGTAATCCTACATTTAGAGATAACCTTAGTGATGCTGGCACTTTTTGATAGTGTTTTCCTAAGCTAGTCAACCAAAATCTTCCTCAACTTGCACGAAATGATCTTGAACAAATTGATCCTGATGCAGCCCAGGAGAAATAGCTTTACAATTAGGAATGGACATGTGACAATTAGATCTAGGAGATTCATCAAGAGGACAGGCAGGAGTTGGATGTAAATGGTCAAAGAAGTCTGGATTTTTGATAGGTCTAAGTGGAGTTAGTGCTATAATGTCATAAAAATGGTCACTTTGCCAAGGAATGTAGAGCTCCTAGAATTAGAAAATAGAGGAAGAGAGAAATAGTTAAGAGAAGAACTGTGACAGTGGAAACTCCCACTAAAAATGCCTTGGTTGCTCAAGATGGAATTGGAGGGTATGATTGGAGCTACCAAGCTAAAGAAGAGCATCCTACAAAACTATGGCATTTCAATGGCACATACATCTTCAGGAAGTTCTTCCAGTTCAGATTCTGAGGTAGATAGATTCTTGTTAAAAATCATGTGGTAATAGCTTACGCTACTCTCAAGATAATATGATAGTTTGTCTTCAGATTAAAAAAGTCTCAATTTTAATTTGTATCTTATAAGCCGGTTAGAATCGGTAGAGCTAGGACTAGATCACTATAAGAAAAAATGAGGGTTGTGTTGAAGTGAGCATTAATGTTTTAACTTGAAGTTAAACTAAGAGATAATGCTTTAGGTTGAAATAAAAAAGAAATTAGAAAAGCAGTCAAAAGATGGAGAGATGAGTTAAAACTAACATTAGAGAAGTTTCAAAATTCATCTAAATCTTTAAACAATTTGCTGGAAAGTCAAGTATGTGACAAGTTTAAAACAGGACTAGGATATAATGCAGCTTCTTTTGCAGTAGAAAAATCTTTCTGTGAATTATCCGAGTGTTAAAAAAATCAGAAGTCCCCCATCCCACTGTTATAATAAGTCCAAATCTAATAAGGGATATCATGCAGTTCCTCCACCTTATACAGGGAACTTCATTCCCTCCAAACCTGTTCTAACATTTATGGATGAAATAGTTGAAAGTAATAATATGGATGTTATTACTGTTGTTACACCTAGTAATGTTAAGAAAGTTGAGTCAAATCATGAGTCTGCTGATGTAAAAAATAATGGTGATGTAGTAGAACCTAAAACTGTTAGGAAGAGCAGCTTTAGACCTCCAGTCATTGAGGATTGGAATTCTAATGATGATAGTAAGGTAGAATTTATACCTAATGTTAAGGATAAAACTATTAGATCTAGCACTGAAAAGATAAAATTTATTAAGTTTGCTAGGGAAATAGTAGAGAAAGTAGAAACACCTAAACAAAACAAACACTATCCTAGACGGGGAACCAAAGAAACTGGAAACTATCTTATGTCCCACCTGAGGAATAGGATACGTGACTTTTAAAATGATTAATAAAGCTTGTTTTGTTTTGTGGGTATAGTTTTGAGCATCCTTCATTTTATGTGATAAAAGGTTATAAAGGACAATGTGTGGAACAAAACTCATAAGTAGGGTTGAATCACAAGACTTTGCTAATAAAATGTCTCACCTCACCCTAATAGAAGTCTTTGTTCCATAAGCGTATTAACTACAATGTCTGGCAAAATTAATACTGCTGGTGCAAGTGTTAATACTGCTGTCAGACCAGTTAATACTGTTGGCTCAAAAACAACTGTGAATCATTCTAGACCAATATCAAATGCTTACAAAAAGGGATATTCACAAGTCACAAAGCCATTTAACAAGTATTCAGCAATCAAAAACAGTATTTTTATAAAAAAGGTTAATACTGTCAGGGTAAAAGATACTACTGCCAGGGATAGAGCAGTAGTAAGTGAAAACAAGGGAAAATGGGCTAATGTTGTTAAGGCCTCAGCATGCTGGGTTTAAAAATCCAAAAACAGTAGTGCATCAAATACTTTTAAGAAATATTCTTACATTGATGCACGAGGCAGATCCAAGTCTATAATGGCTTGGATCCCCAAAAGAGTATAATTCTCTTATTTTTAAGTACAGAGCAACCAAAGAGAAGGGAGTAAAGGAAAAGGGAGTTATTGACAGTGGCTGCTCTAGGCACATGACTGGGAAAAACAATTGTATCTTACTGAAATATGAAGATTATGATGATGGTTTTGTTTCCTTTGGAGATGGTAATTTTTAGGTAGAATTTCTAAAAAAGGTAAAATCAAAACAGGAACATTAAATTTTGATAATGTGTATTTTTGTAAGGAGCTTAAGTATAACATGTTTAGTGTGTCACAGATTTATGACAAAAAGAACAATGTTCTTTTTACTTTAAGCTACTTTAAGCTACTTGATGAAAGTCAAGTCTTGCTGAGTGTTCCAAGGAAAGGATATACATTTACGTAGTTGACCTATAGAGTGTTGTTCCCACTAAAGGTTTAACTTGCTCTTTGATAAGGCTAAAATTGTGTATCCAAATTGTATGGCATATGACGGCTTGGTCACATATACTTTAAAAAACTGAACAAACTTGTGAGGGGAAACCTTGTTAGAGGTTTGCCTTCAAAGATTTTTGAAAATAACCATTCTTGTGTTGCTTGTTAGAAAGGAAAGCAACACAAAGCCTCTTGTAAGCCCAAACTTATGACTCAATTAGCAAACCCTTACATACGCTTCATATGGACCTATTTGGTCCTACAAATGTTAAGATTTTAATGAAAAAGTCTTATTGCCTAGTTGTCATTGGATGACTTTAGTAGATTTTCTTGGGTATTTTTTTGGCCACTAAGGATGAGACAAGTGGGATCTTAAAGACCTTTATAACAGAAATAGAAAATCAACTAGACCACAAAGTAAAAGTTATCAGAAGTGACAATGGAACTGAGTTCAAAAATAGTGTAATGAATCTGTTCTGTGAAATGAAGGGTATTAAAAGGGAATTCAGTATTGCTAGGACTCCTCAGCAGAATGGTGTTGCTGAGAGAAGGAATAGAACACTGATAGATGCTTTTGCATAGAATATGTCAGTTGACTTATGTTGCCATCCACCATTTGGGTCTGAAGCATTTAATATGTTGTTATGTGCTAAATAGTGTCTTAGCTCATTAAGCCTAATTCCAAGACACCTTATAAACTTATTCGTGGAAGAACACCATTGATAGACTTCATGAAACCTTTTGGGTGTCATGTTACCATCTTAAATACCAGGGATCATCTAGGTAAGTTTGATGGAAAAGCTGATGAGGGATTTTTTGTTAGGTACTATATGGTTAGCAGTATTGATGAGTAATGTATCAAGAGGACAAAGATAGTTGAAGAGACCTTATACATTAGATTATTGAATAAATGCACTGATGTGATAGGAAATGGACCAGTCTGGCTTTTTAATGTTGATTCTTTGTCAAAATATATGAACTATGTGCCAGTTTTTGCAGAAAATCAAACTAATGGTATTGCAGGAACTAGAGATAATATTGTTGCAGGTCAAGCTGAAAAGAAGAAAGAACCACTCTCTGACCTCAACCTTTTCACTGAAGAAATATTCCGATCGTATCTCTTTTTCGGAGAACTCGGTGCGTCCTTCTTGATTTCCTGCTACGTATCTAACACTGCATTTGTCAACTCATGAAAACTCTGATAATGCCTTGTAGAAATGAATTCTCCGATTTCCTTGTTTAATAATTCCCTGTAGTGTTCCATCATCTTTTTCCTGTCTTCCATATACTCCGGACAATGACGAACTCCATCCACAAACTTTCCCGTGAATTCACTTATTGGTTCAGTTGTTTGATACATAACCAAGAATTAGATCTTTTTCACTTCATCCACCAGAGAAAAGTTCAAAAGGAACAACTCCTTAAACTCGGTCCAACCTAGCTTATTGATCACTTCGACTCCCTTGGTATGCTTCATGAGATCCCACCAATCCTTAGCACGATTCCTTAGCAAATTTGAAACAAATCTTACCTGTAACCCACTGCATATACTAAATGCTCCTTCCATGTCCAAAAGACACCTAAAACTAATTAAAGGATCTTGTTCCCCTTGGTACTGTCTATATGTCGTAGCCAGGGGCGGACCTACATAGTAGGTTTGGGGGGCGGTGCCCTCCACGATTCGCCCAAAAAAAAAATCAAATTTTAGTGAAATTTTTTATCAGAAATGCTTGTTTGCCTGTTTTCTCTCTCAAAAGGAACCCAAGAAGGTGATTCAAGCTCTGGAAGATCCAAGCTGGATAGAAGCAATGCAAGAGGAGCTTCTAAAATTTGAACTTCAAAAGGTTTGGACACTGGTTGATCTACCTAATGGCAAGAGGGCCATTGGAACAAAATGGGTATTCAAAAACAAGAAAGATAAGAGAGGAATTATTGTTAGAAACAAGGCAAGACTGGTTGCACAAGGTTACACCCAAGAAGAAGGCATTGATTATAATGAGGTTTTTGCTCCTGTTGCTAAGATAGAAGCAATCAGGTTATTTTTTGCCTATGCATCATAAATGAGGTTCATTGTGTACCAGATGGATGTGAAGAGTGCCTTCTTATATGGTACTATTGAAGAGGAGGTATATGTATGCCAACCTCCTGGTTTTGAAGATCCACAGTTCCCTGACAAAGTTTATAAATTAGAAAAAGCTTTATATGGTCTACATCAAGCTCCTAGAGCCTGGTATGAGACCTTGTCTACCTACTTATTGGAAAATGTATTTAGAAGAGACACTATAGATAAGACTTTGTTCATCAAGAAGGACAAAGGTAATATTCTATTAGTGCAAGTGTATGTAGATGACATCATCTTTGGGTCTACAAAGAAGACTTTATGTCTTGAGTTTGAACAGATGATGTACAAGAGATTCTAGATGAGTTCTATAGGGGAGCTCACCTTCTTCTTAGGTCTGCAAGTACAACAGAAAGATGAGGAATCTTCATCAGCCAAGACAAGTATATGGCTGATATTCTGAAAAAGTTTGATTATGTCACTGTAAAGACAGCAAGCACTCTTATGGAACCTAACAAGGCATTGGTCAAGGATGAAAAAGCTGATAATGTGGATGGTCATTTATATAGATTAGTGATTGGATCATTGATGTATCTAACAGCTTCTAGGCCAGACATAACTTTTGCTGTTTGTGCTTGTGCAAGGTTCCAAGTTACATGTAAAACCTCACATCTTCATGCTGTAAATAGGATCTTTAGATACTTGAAAGGTTAACCTAAATTGGGTCTTTGGTATCCTAGAGATTCACCATTTGACTTGAAAGCCTTTTCAGATAGTGACTATGCTGGTGCTAGTCTTGACAGGAAATCCATAATAGGAGGTTGTCAATTTCTTGGCAAGAGATTAATTTCATGGCAATGTAAAAAGAAAACAATAGTTGCAAACTCCACTACTAAAGCGGAATATGTTGATGCTGCAAATTGCTATGGACAAGTGTTGTGGATCAAAAAAAATTAAATGTTGATTATACGGTTTATTTCATGACATCAAGATTTACATTGTAATGAAAGCACCATTTGCATGTGACGAATCCAAAGTTTCATGCTAAAACCAAGCACATTGAGATAAGGCATCATTTCATCAGAGATTCTTATTAGAAGAGGCTCATTCAAGTAATTAAGGTACATTCAGGTCAGAATGTTGTAGATCTTCTCACTAAGGCATTTGATGTTAGTAGGTTTAACTTTCTAATTGCTAGCATGGGATTACTTAATCTCTAAGGATCGTGTTTGTTTAAAATGGATTTAGAAGTTAAAAAAATGGGTAGTTTGTAAGTTTAATGCTGCTAGCATAAATGTGTGCTATTACGAATGAGTATAGTATAATTCAGTACTGCTCGTTTCTTACTTAAACCTGTAGTTAAAATATTAGTCATAATTTAAAACTGGTAACAAGGAAATACTTTGGTTTGTATATTCTTGGTTTTGGACTAACATTTGTAGGCTAAGCATATTGAGCACTTGGTATTAGATGCTAAACCTCTGAAGTATTGTTTGAGGGGAGGCTAATTATGTCAAAAATGCAATCAAGAATGGACTGGATGGACATGTAACATCAAAACGAGGTCGGGACACTAAGTACCTCAGTCTGGTAGTCCCTGTAAAAGGTTGGTGATGAGGTTTGCTTGTCCTAATAAGGAGTCTGGGTAACAAAATAGAAAGGGGCTACCACTATGCTTCTTGTTAGAAGCATAGAAGGCAGTGGTACATCCAATAGGTACCCAAGCCACATTGGCAAATTAATGAGCCAGTCATTGGAAAATGGTTCAGGGTAGTGGTCCAGGTGTCCAAAGTTACATTTTTGGAGGTTGCAGGATGCTTTAAACTAGGTTTGAGGCTGTATCTAAAGAGTCCAATGATCCACCTCTCTCAAGAATTTAACACACTTGGAAGTGGGGAGGACATTATGAAACTAATGGAATTGATGGAACATTGTACAAAACTATCTGAATTGGTGAGAAAAAGATCATGGAGAATAGTGAGTAAAAAAAGGAAAGCGAGATGTGTGAAATAAAAAAGAAAGTAGTGATTGAGTAAGAAAAGAATTGATGAGGAGAAAAGTGAGAATAAAAAAAGAAAGAGAGATTGTCCGAGTCAAAATTGGTGATGGAAATGCTTTTTGGACGAAATTGAGGTTAAAACTGGTATCTCAAAGTTAATACTGCTGGGCATTACTTAGTACTACTAGGCATTACTTAGTACTGCTAGCCATGTTTTAGTACTGCTGGGCTTAAAATTAGTACTGTTAGGCTAAAATTAGTACTGCTGGGTGACCGTTAGTACTGTTTGAGGCATAACAGAATTTCTTCTACTTAATATGCCGTTGCAAAATTTTCGCCAACTACTTCGTCTATAGGTTTGACTAATTGGAGAATTCATGATCTTTCTATAAATTCATAAGATTTATTTAAGATAAGTACAAATTTTATTCAGTCGGTCCAATTAAAAACCTTAAATACTCTCTTTTATCTTAATTACCTCTATCAAACACACATACTTTCATCCACGATCATATCCCAAAATCTTAATTAACCTTCTTTACATCAAATGGCGAATTTAGACTTTTGCGACAAGTACAACATGATTTCCTACTTACAAAAGTCAAAAGGAAGTGAAGGGTTTCATTAAATAATTGATTTTCTCACTGCAAGTCATATTAAGTATGCCCTCACTGAAAACCCAACTATCTATGTTTCTCTTATAGAGCAGTTTTGGAAAACTGCTACTGCAAGCACATTTGAGGATGGAGAAAAACTTACAAAAGTCAAAAGGAAGTGAAGGGTTTCATCAGATAATTGATTTTCCAAATTGATTTTTGAGGCCATGGTGAAAAACATAGACACTAAGACAAAGTTTTTGATGTATCCAAGATTTATACAAATCTTTTTGAACAAGCACAAGAGATTGCTTCTACCCTATAAAAGAATTTATATTGCTCCCACCCTTACTCAAAAACTATTTAGCAATATGAAAAGAGCTTCCAAGGGATATACTGGGGTGGACACTTGGTATGTGCTTAAATACACATACCTTTTACCTTTAAAAAACAAGCTAAAATAACCAAAAACGGACTTAAAATGCCAAAGATACGCTTGTTTTGCTAATTGTATTGTGCAGGAACGGATAACCAAGAAAAGGACGAAAAACAAAGCCAAAACGACAAAACTGGACTCGGAATGGAAAAGACTGTGAAAGACAAAGCTAAATCGAAGCCGGAAAGTCAATCAAGTCAAAAAGTCAACTGGTCAAAGTCAAAGTCAACCCCGGGGCCAAAGTCAAAGAAATATAAGTTTAGGGACTGAAGTTGCCAATCCCTA